>PVJH01000101.1:378362-486332 GCA_004026705.1 Nesogale talazaci | reverse complement strand
CTGCAAGGTCAGCAGTTCAAAAACGACTTCTTAATTTGACTTCGCTCTTGAATTCCCCTCAAAGAACTTTACATGGTGCCCATTACTCTGTCGGAACAGTGCCTGTGCTCTTAATAAGCAAACAACCATCTACCATCTCAAAGAACCCAAAGAAAATCCCTTTGGAAGATGAGTTATTCCTTTGTGGAGACTTAAAACCTGTTGACCCTGACCTTAAGATTCCACACGTAACAAGGTGAAGAATTAGTTGTGATGAAAAAGTCTCACATAGCAATTCAAGGTCACAAGGAGGGGTATGGTAGGCACCCCCACCCACCCACCCTTGCGAAGAAGTCTTTCTAGATGAGGCTGTTCCCTAGGTTGTCAAACATTCTTTCCAAAAATCAGGACTTTTTAAAACGCCGTAGGATGTGGGGAAAATTGATTGAAATTGGAACTGTCCCACCAAAAGTGGGACGTCTGGTCACTTTAGTATGGACAACAGGGAAATAGTGAAGGGAGACATTGGACAGTGTAAGATATAACAAAATAATAATTTATAAATTATCAAGGGTTTATGAGGAAGGAGGAACTGATACCAAGGGCTTAAGTAGAAAGCAAATGTTTTGAGAATTATGATGGCAGCAAATGTACAAATGTGCTTGACATATAATGGATGGATGTATGGACTGTGATAACAGGTGTATGAGCCCCCAATAAATGATTCTAAAAAACCCTACAAACTCGCTTTTATCTAAGTTTCCACTGCGCTTGTAGAAACTAGTCAGTAACTCTTGAAAAGGAAGGAGTGAGCTTTCACTCTTCTCGCTAAACAGAACCATGAAGCCAACATGTATTTCCAAGAACCCAGCAGTTAGGCTCCTTTAGACACACATATATGTAAACAACTGCCCTCAGAGAGAATATGCTCACAATTAACCAACCCGGTCAGGATATACACCATCTGTGAATAATATCTACACAGCAGCTCCCAGAATTGTCTGTAACCATGAATATTAAACCCCAGTCAAACCCACTGCTGTCTGATAGAGCTCGGCTCATAGCGACGCTGGAGGAGAGAGCAGGACCAGTTGGTTGTGCTTCTGAGATGGTAAATCTTCACGGGATCTCAGAGAGGCTCATCTGTCTTCTGTGGTCTAACTGGTGGCTTTAAACAGCTGGCCACACTGGTCAGCACTTCCACGCTTAACCCACCATGCCACCAGGGCTCCTTAATGTAATTCTATCATCAAGAACAACCCAATGGGCTGGCTCACTACCTCCAACCCGATGACCAACCATTACCAAAACTATCAAGCTCCAAACTGCTCCTCTCGACCGATACACAATCCTTAACCCTCTGCCCAGCCTTTGTTTCTGCAGGTACAGAAACCTCTGACTTGATAAAGGCAGTGGAATACTGTCTTGAGAGTATCCTCAACTGTTTTCTCAATTAGTATTCTTTTTAATTCTGCAATCAAACTCTTGGCTTGTACCTTGAGCAGAGTCTGTGACTTGTGATCTACCACAGGACTCTAGTTACGGAAATTCTCCTCCCGAAGCTGGAATGGCAGTGCAGGCCAGTGACAATTAACATGGACTGCAGTTAAACAGCTTGATTTTCAAAAGTTGGATCTTCTACCTACAAGACATGTGACCAACCTATTCAACGTCTCTCATCTTTAAACAACAAGAATAAAAACTATTTAATAGTCTGTTTCCAAGATGATGTATATAAAGCGTAAATTGCCTGACACATGCTACCAGAAAGTATTCTTAGGTTAATAAGAAGTAATTTATATCAGAGATCAGGTCGCTGATATGCTGTGATGTCCCTCGTGGTCACCTGTAAGGGAACCCTGATTTCTCCCTGTGCTGCATGCTGTACCCAGCAATCTAAGCAGTCTTACCTTTCTCGCAGTGGGGAAAGGTTCTGTTGGAATTAGATGCAAATGAAGCGGGCGGGCTGTGAGCTGGCTGAAAGCTGGAGTTAATTCAAAACAGTTTTGGAAGAGGGAGACTCTAGCGAAGATATAAAGTCCAAGTCTGGCTCTAGACATGGCGACCACTAAGCGACGGACATCCCTTTAGAAACAAGCAAAATAATAACACATTTCAATGTCAGGAACATATTTACTCGCACAACTTTTTTAACTTACATATTTCACTCAATACTTCTGCTAAGCTATGGCAATAAAAATTTAGTAGAAATACTCCTTTTCACCATGAACTTTTTTTTTTTTGCCATGAATTCGTTGATGCTCCTCGTACAGAAATAACTGAACCAAGTAAAAAGGCAAAGCTTTATTCCTAACCTCTGTGGTTTTCTTCTTTCTCCTTTTTTTGGGGTGTGTGTGTGTGTGGGGGGGAGACCAGGGGATAGAATCACAAAATACCCAATGTACTAATAAAAGGGCAAAGTTACTAAATCAGTACTATATTAAAAGTTTGAGTTTCAATAATCAATTTACTTTACTATCACCATTGGACAAATCCGAACAAGGCCTTCTTCAGTTAGTACATGCTCAAGTTCTATCATCAAAATCAATTTTTACTTACTCGTTAGCTCATACCATAAGATTTACATATGATAATGGTACATAATAGATACATATGAATATAATGTAATGGTATACTGTGCCTTACTTTTATATTCTCTTTAACACTTAGGGCTCAAGACTGGCTACCAGAGGTACTCAACGGTTACATAAACAATGATAAATAGTTAAACTGAATCATCTGATTGTATATATAGCTGGCTATCTGACAAATGTCATTTTTTTTGCATCTATCTCTTTATAAAAAGGAGATCAAACAAATACACTTATAGAAGAGTCTATATTTTACAGTATATCTAATATCACCTCTTACATAGAAATGTTTTAGGGAGAAAAGATCATTTCAGTTTCAAATTCAGAGAATAGATTTGTTTGTTTGAGGACTTTAGATGGATGCTAAAACATGAGAGTCCTTTACAAAAGAGCAGTCTTTCTCGAAGAAGAAAAAAGTAAGATGATTACCTTTAATCGCTGAAGGAAAATGCTACTGGGTTACAGAGAGATTGCATTAACAAGAGGATGAATCAGCCTTAAAAGATCAGTCTGCTCTAACCCTCCCACCTGGGCTGTGTGTGCAGGGACTGTGGGCCCTGAACGCTCGCTGGTAAGACTAAAAACCCCACTGCGATTGAACGAATTCCGACTCAGGGACCCTGTATGGAGCTCTGGCACATCATGGGTCTGAGGGGGACTGCTAACCACCAAGTCAGCATTTCTAAACCAAAGATGGTGTTTCATGTCACCTTCTTATTGCAAGTCGTATGGCAGTAAGTACATTAAGTCATGAGGCCCCCATAAAATAGGTAGTATTTGATCACCAGAGCCCTGGTGGCCCATGGGTTATGAGTTAGGCTGCTAACCACAAGGTCAGCGGTTTGAAACCACCAGCATGTTCCTGGGCTTCTACCTCCCCATAAAGAGCTTCCATCTCAGGGGCAGCTCTCCCCTCTGTTAAGGGAGCCAGGAGTCCGCAGAAGTGTGAGTATGACCCTCTCCGGCAGCGCAGAGCTGCTGCAGAGGGTTTCCGAAACTGAAAGTCTTCTTTAGCAGACACCCTCCCCTTTCTCCCGTGAAGCACCGCACACAGCGTGCATCCGAATGCTGAGCTGTGCCACCAGCAATCCTTATTCTCTGAGTAGAAGGGCAGAAATTATCTCCTACTTCTTTCTTACTGGAAAAAGCTTCCCCCAATTCTGGCCACAGAGGAACCATCTCTGTCTCCTGCACACATGCAAGCATCTGGCCAACCCCCATTTCTGTGTGTGTTCCCTGTGGTGAGGAAGAGGCAGCGGTCCCTTTGACAACAGCACAAAAGGGTGCACACAGAACACAAATCTGTCCTGCACTCGCCCTCCTCCTTCCCTTCTCTTCAACTTCTAATACACGCCCTCCCCCTTGACTAGAGATGCTGACCTTGCTTTCTCGTCTCAAGTGAGCACGGCTTTATTTCGTATATGCACAAGGTGGAGCTTATGTGTACCTTTTGTTGCTGACCTTTAACTCTGGCAGGGCAGTCAGGAATCGGAATGTTTACTTAATGACTTCTGTCACTGTATAATGTCAAGTAACTAGCCTCATTTTCTGTGACACGTTGTGGTTGTGGTAGCGGCCCAGTGTACTTTCTCAGGAGTCAACGTGTGACATCAGTATGCGATGCCAGTATGCATGTGGGGAGGGATGGCCAGATAACCCCGCCCCACCACACGAAAGCAGGACATGTTCATTTGGCGAGGAAGAGAGTGAGAAAACCCAGCCCCTTGCAGTTTGTTTTCTTTGTATTAACGAGCCACTGAGTTCGTAAAGGAAACACTATCTTATAGGTTACTATAAGTCACAGTTCTTTCGATTTTCATGGCCATTTCTTTAGAATGCCATGGGTGGTTCCAACACTGCTAAATGGATATACAGGGGCAGACATACTTAGCATGAATTCTTACACAAATATCGTACAGAAAAATGAGGGCTAAAATAAAAGCTGTGGGGGCGGGGGGTGGGGCAAGGAGGGGGGAGAAGGAGGCAACAGACACCGTTGGGTTTCACGGTAATCACTGCATTATGCTCAGTTTTCCCTTTCATATACAGAAGGGTATCATAATATGCTCCTTGTGAGCATACACCCTGGCCTATCTTCATTTTTCTTCCATACTCTGTATAAATTTCAGGCTAACCTGCAAGGAGGAGAGAGGAGCTTAGCCTCTGTGGGTGAAGGCGCTTGGGCAGGCAGTCATTCAGAGATCACAACCTTGGCCCTGCTGGGTCTCGATGCAGCCAGTTAGGGGCTGAATCCCAGGCTGCAGATACAGATAAATGTATATACTGCCGCGGCTGACTAGTCCCGTCTAAGAAACTTTTCTCTCCAGGCCTCTGTATTGTAGCACAGCATTCAAATTGTGACTTTCTTTTGCAGGGGTTTTTCATTATGTAAACCAAAATAAGGATCCCGTTAAGTAGCAGCTATCAATCTTAAAGTGGAAAGGGAACTTCTTTTTAAAAACGTTGGTCTCCAAATACATGCCTGAGATTCAAATAAGACACATCATATTTTATAATGCTAATGTCCTGAGACAATTTCTTAAAACGTGACATCTTTGCTTGCTTATCCATAAGGGCGACCAGTCTAATGAAACAGCTCATGAGCGTAAGCTCCAGATAGATCCTGACTTGATGACAGTGCTACAAATGTTTCGAGAAGCTTCTTTTCATAGCCTCGAAATAAAATCATAAACTATCCTTACAATTTTGCTAGCAAGTCATATGAGACAAAGGTTTATATAAAACCAAATGACTGCTTTGTAAAACCAAGATAATATTCCCATAAATCTTTAGCACTCACATACATCACAATAAATGATAAAAATAGATATTTTTCATTTCAACATTTCTTAATCCTAAGAGAACAAATGGCTCCTTTATCCTTTAACATTCGAGCTAAAAGACTGTGCGGAATGAAAATCAGAAACTGAAAGTAATGGGAAAACTCCTAGTCTCCTAAGAGACTTGTTACCACTGTAATGCTCATCATTTTAGGCATGAAGTGCCCAGCAGATGTAGGACAAACATATTAAAAATTTATGATAAAATGCTCTCTCTGGATGTTGGTGAGAAGTGAATACTATTAAATCACTTGAGAGTCAAAAAGTTCAGGAGCATTGGCAATGGGCAATCAAACAAAGAATCTGATATTTAACATCCTAATAAAATGCACCAAAAGTTGTCTTAACAAATATCATTTACATTTTTAACATTTAGTTCTCCTTATCTGCAAAACTGAGGTCAGTAGTAGGTAAGAGTTCAACAGTATTAGGAACATGTTTGCTCACGTACCTCAGGTGGCCTACTGCCCTGGTTCGAACTAGAGAAAGGAGAATGTAATCATTCTGTTGACCTTGAAATCTGTCAACAGTTGTCACCTAGGAAAAAGAAAACGTGGTTTCAAAAATACACCATAATAAAACCTACAGAAGTCATTTAAATAGTAATGCTAACCACAAACATCTGCCCAGAAGATGACCAAAGCCCAAAGAAGCCTCGTCAAACACTGGGAGGGAGAGAGCAATATTAAGGAACAGAATGAAATAAAAACACAGTACCCACATGAGGCTGCGTTCGTAAGCTACTCACATGGCATGTTGACTACAACAGTATTTATGGAACGAGTAGTTACCCACATACTCACCTCAAGTAGCAGGGACCAGTGCCTACCTTATTACCGAGTATGTTGATGGTCATCAATAGATTCTGGAAGGTTCGCTCATTAATTAACAAATCTCTAGGATTCAATCTATGGCATTTTTTTGGTCAAAAATAAACTAACAGTTTCCATAGTCTATTTGCTGAGTTTGAAAAATGCTTGAATAGGGAAGGTCAGAAAGGTTCTAGATTCTAGAATCTCCAACATTAGCACTCATTGATCACTATTTCAATCAACTGTTCACGCATGGTCTTACCTCTAGAAAGCTTATCAAGCATTTCTTTTTTTGTTTGTTTCTTTTGGGTTTTTTTGAGGGGGGGACATCACTGCCCTCTGGTGGTCGTGGGAGCTACCCAGTCTTGCTCACAGAAAGCTGCTGGTGCATTTGAATCACCAAGCCAATGGGCCGCAGTCCTGTACTCAACCACTACGCCACCGGGGCTCAGCCCAAGCATTTCTTTTAAAATACATTTTATTTTGAAATAGGCTATATACAGGAAAATGTACCCGCTTTAATTGTCTGTGTCAACAATGCATTTGGCCAAATAACCATCAGCACAGTATAGATTTCTAATTCCCCCACAAGCATTTCCTCATGCTCCTTTCTAATCAAACTCTCAATCCCAGGGTCCAGGTAATCACGGATCTGCTTTCCATCACATCATTTTTAGCCAGTCCTCAAATTCCATAAAATGGAACAATAATAATACATGAGTTCTTGGGTGGCTGGCTTCTTTTACTCACCATTTAATTTTGAGATCACCCATAGGTTATAAGCATCAGAATTGTATGCCTTTCTACTGCCAAGTGATAGCTCTTAACTGAAAATTATCACAACTTGTTTACATTTATCTATACATGGACATTTAAGTTGCTGCTAGTTTAATACAGGCTGTACTAAGTATTTTTAGGGGCAAGTTTTCATTTCGAGAAATGATGTTGCTAAGTGATATGGCTGCGTGTATGCTTAACTTCTTAAGACGCTGTCGGGTTGTTCTCGGAGGTTTTCCCTGGGTTAAATGTATACCAGCAATGCTCCAGTTCCACAGCTTGAACTGCTCCACGCTCTTGCCAACACTCTTACGCTACATTGTCTATCTTGTGTCTTCTAGTCATTCTGCCAAGTATAATCTCAGGACCTTACCTTATTTGGTCTTCCGATCATTGGAATATAGTCACATCGCTTATTGACAATATCACGGATGAGATGCTTCTGTCCATTGTATGTTGTGAGAATACTGATCTTGTCAGCAGGGTAACCAAGTAGGCGCATGTACATAAAAAGTGCTACTACATATTCTGCCTCTCCAAGATTCTGTAATGTACACACAGTGAGACTTAGCATGGATTTCCTTTTGTTTTCAATATTACAGAGATAATGAGACCAATCAAGCAGCTTGTTCACTTAGTACATAACAGGAAATAGAGACTTAATAACCTAGGCAATATAAAAATAGTCTTTTATAAAATCGAGAGGGGACCATATTCTAGTTTAACAATACAGAACATAATAGTTAACTTTCCTTGGCATTTACAACATATGAACAATTATGAAGTAAGATACCAACGTAAAGGCTTAATATTCCTGGGGTCACAGCAATCACATCCAGATTAATAAAATCCAGAACCCAAGTGGGATAAAGATAAAGAGATTTATGGAAGCACAATTGCCCCTTTTGGAAACCAAAAGGGTTAGTTCCACTTCGTCCTGTAGGGCTGCGATGAGTCAGAACTGATTCCATGGCTGTGAGTAACCGAATCACAATGCCACACTTCTCTTTCTTACTTATGCATCTTTGATTTTTGCACACGCGTGTCTTCTCTTACTGGATTTCTGCCATGGCTCTCAAGCACCTGACGTGAGAAGAGGATGTGCCTCCAATCAGCCAGCGTGGCTTACTGTTACTAACATGCGAAGTTCTAGCTGTTAAAGAGCTTAATACCAATGGCTTCTTTCTCAATGTTCTATTCCTCTCGTATATAAACCTCTTCCTTATTAAAACAAAAACCCAATGGCTTAACTGAACTTGAAAGAAAAGAATCATATACAGAAGGCTCTTTAGTTTGGGTCAGTGAAAATGTATTCAAAGTACTACCTGAGAAAAGAAATACAAATGAGAACATAAACGGAACAAGGGGCAAGGGGAGAGGCAGGAAGGTGAGTTTCATGAAAAACAAAAACAAAACAGTACGAAAATTACAGGAAGATCTTCAGAAGATTCATTTATATCCTGGTTCTTGATTCCTGGCTCACACTCAGCCTGAGCTGTCTGCCGCCTAAACGCCTGCTGCTGTGGAGCCCTGGCAGCCCACATGGCAATGTGCTCCGCTGCGAACGGAAGAGCCGGCAGTTCAACCCACTCAGGAGGAGCCAGCACCAAACCGAACTCACCGCTGAGGCTCCTTCACTTCTTACCAACCCCGTAGCACAGGGCAGAACGGCCCCCGAGGAGTTCCGAGATGGTCCCTCTTTATGGGAGTAGAAAGCCTTCTCTTTCCCCCAAGGAGAAGCTGGTGCTTTTGAACTGCTGATCTTGAACTTAGCAAAGTCAAATGTCTAACCCACGGTACCTGATGCATAACCACTACAGCACCAGGGCTCCTGCTGCAGGAGGAGAAAGACCTGGCGATTCGCTTCCCGAGAGATCAGAGCCAAGGAAACTCTAGAGCAGTACTACGCTGACAGTGAAAACAGCTCAAGCGGCACGTTCTCTGAGCCCCGGGGAACAGAATCCACCTGGCTGTGCAGATCTCCCACGTTTTCTACAACGGCATAGGCAATCTGCTTTGATTTAAGCAAGCTCTCCTATGCAGAGAAAAGGACAAAGGGGATAATGTGGAAATGACCATAACGAAAGCTGGGGTTGAAAATTCATTGACAAGATGTGTGGTTTGGGCATTTTTTGCACATGAATACCAAATACTGCCTAAACTGGTGCTGTATTCAAAAGTCAGACATGCGTTATTAACAAAGCAACCAGAGAGCTAGTTTAACAAATATTCTAGTACATGATGAAAAGTTGAGTTGCCTAGAAATATGTTAAAATTATTTATGTATCTATCTACTCATCCTTTCAATTCAAACACTAACTTCTCAAACTCAGTCATGTAAATGTGGAGTGCTCTTATTGCAGGGGTATCTTCAATGCTTCAGAAATACCTTTCATAGCAGCAAATCATTTTATTATTTTCTACAGTTAGATTTAATGAATAAGAAAATAGATTATCAATAAATATAGTAATGTAGTGGGAACATTGCTTTTAATACATACTGACAAATTTGCCCACTAAATGATTTGTCCACTAGCAATGCATTAGTGGAGAATTTATACAGCCCTACCCCAATGCTATATATTGTAAAAAACAGTCCACTGAATGATACTTGATATAAATTAGTCTTCATTTGTGAATTATGTATTCTCTCCATCACATTTTTTTCTCGTGCTGATTTTTAAAAATGTATTCAGAGTTCAATTCACTGGTAAATATTGATAAAGAAATTTACCTTTCTATTGGTCAATATTTATCTTTATGATTTGTTTCAGTAAAATGACTAGGAAGCACTGTTCTTCATTCCAACAATAAATATTCATCATTATTTTCTTCTAGTGCTTCCTATCTACTATGGCTATTTTTTTTTCTTTCTGGTATAAACTTTTAGTCCATCTGCAACCGATCTTTTTGTGTTGTATGTGAGGTAAGGACCTAATTTTCCCGTTTTCAATGGATCGTCAAACAGTTTGGGATTACTGACATAGGTTAGTATTTCAGTCAGGTAAATTCAACATAAACTTAAGTTTCATGTTTTTCTTACCTGATAAAAGTAAGGATTAGGCTCAGATTCTCCTACTCCCTGAAAGTCTTCCACATTGATGAGCTGGAAGTCATACAGCAGTCCCGCGTTCGCTGTTCTAAACTCTGGCAAGAGCTGCACATGAGGCAAGTTGCCGAGGTTTTTGTATCGCCAGTTGTACAGGTTACATAAGCTGTCCAAAACCGACACCCCAAAACAACAAATTAGCCAGGTCAGTTTCCTTTCGGTATACATTGAGCCCCCCCTCCCCCCCAAACCCCACTTGTTAGCGAGTCGAGTGCTACTCAAAGCTACCCTACATGAAGTTTCTGAGACTAAATCCCTCAAGGAGCAGATAGCCTCATTTTTCCTATGAGGAGTAGGTGCGGGGGTGGGGGTGGGGCTTTGAACCACCTTGCAGTTATTAGCAGGCCAAATGTCTAAAAACGTACAGTACCACCAGGGCTCAGGGCTCATTTAATATTCATAAAGAGATTTCAATGAAACGGTTTCCTTTTATGTTCATAACACTCATTTTTTCTGCTCCCTCTTAACAAAAAATGTTTTAACTGTAACCACCCTATTTCAAGTAAGCTACTGATATTTCAAAAATGCTATTATATGTATCTATGTATATGTGATATATAAATAAAATCAAGAAAGATTGTAAGTGATGAAAAATTGGGGTAAATAGGCCCTATTCACTTTATATAAAGTGACTTAAGAATTGATGTGTTCTCCTCTTGCTTTTTTGCTTTAGATTTGAAAATCATTACAACTGTGTATCTTTAGGGAATGGTAAGGAAGGAGAAGAGGCAGTGAAGAGGCAGTGATGAGAACCCTTAAATTATCCATCACATTACAGAAAGCCTGAATGAGGGTGGGGTCTTTTTTTTTCAGGATTGGGTCTTAAATGAGATAGGAATGAGTAAATTTAGGAAAAAGATGAATCCTTGAGCAGGGAAAAGTTCATGTAATGAAAGCATGTTTCTTTAAGCATGCGCTGATAGTGCAGGGACTTTTTCCTGGCCAAGAGATGGGGGAGACAGGACGGGACCAGCAGTCCAGATGGGAAGTGCCCTGCCAGGGACAGGTTGGTGATGGAGGTGGTGGGAAAGGAGACAAGCAATGGGGGTGGAGTGGGGTGGGGTGGTGGAAGGGAACTGCTGGTTTGGATCAGTGCACACTGCACATAGATGGCAAGACGGGCACTCTTGGATGTGTAGCTGAAGTTTCTGGAGAGCGAGGAGTGGCAAGAGCCCACATAAGCGATGATTACCAATACAGGGGCCACCAAACTGATGCCCTTAAGCAGGAGGAGTTTATTTCTGTGTCTCCTTTACCTTGCTCGGGCTCTCCCTTGGGCATCTAGGTCCACAGTGGGAACTCCAACACGAACAAAGCGGGTGAAGAGAGACTGCTCCATATTTGAATACTTCTGAAAGGCCATGTTCTTAATGACTGGCGGTAACTGGTGATGATCACCAATCATAATCCACCGCTTCAGCCGGCTAAACCCATCCTGAGGATTCTAGAAATGAAAAAAGAGGTAATGCAAAAAGTCTAATTTTCTCATCTCATTAGTTTCCAACGTATTGCACAGGAGTCTTACCTAGCTAACAAATTCTCTATCTTCACCAGCTCCACACAGAGGGATCTGGTAAATCCACAGAATGCCTGTGAACCCAGAATGGGCACCACTGCTCTTGACAAGGGATGGTGGAGGGCCTGAGACAGCAGGCAGGGTACCACTCCCTCAGGCAACGCATCCTGAGGTCTGGGAGACTTGGGTTCAGTAGGAAGCAAGGATGCATTGAAAGAGAAAGAGGTGCCCAAGAAGGGAAATGGAGAGAGTAAACACCTAGTGCCCAAATTATGCCCAGGGCCAGCTCTGCCTCTTCAACGATTATTTCATACGCTATTTCAAAAATATTACGTCAAATATCTAGGTCTCAAATTATGAGAAACAATGTACTGAGTTCATATCAAAAATAAGTCGGCTGAGCCCTGGTGTCATAGTGGTTGAGTGCTGGACTGCAGCCCACAGACTTGGCGGTTCAAATCCAGCAGTGGCTCTCCAAGAGCAAGGCTGGGTAGCTCCCAAGTCCACCAGAGGGCAGTGATACCCCTCCCCAAAACAAACAAACAGAAGTCTAGAAACAATACTGTCAAAAGGAATAATGAACAAAAGTGACATTCCAAAATGGTTAACAATGTAATTTTCTTGATTACAATTACTAAGTCTTTTCAAAACTACTTTATAAAGTATGGCTTTTTAAACAATCCATCTCAGAGACAGCACAATATACCAAATAACTAGTAAATAGATAAGAGGGCATTTGCTAACTTAAAATACAATTACATCAGAATAATAATAATTGTGGCAATTAGCACCCCAACACAGTGTAGCTTTCAGATGCTGCACCTCAAAATTCTTAGAAGCCTCTTTTTGATTTGACTCAGGTCTTAATTTCTTACCTGTAAAAGAAGAGGTATAAAAGTTTCAATCTCCAGAATCTGAGCAGCCTCTTCCATTAATATGTTGTCATACTGAGACAAGAGGAGGAAGAAACAAGGCAAAAAACCAACAGTTTAACTTCCATACACACACTACCATCACCATGAGAGTCAGTCAAAAAAAAGTCCTCTGACAGAAGCCCAGATGAAAAGAGTATACAAATTACTCATGCAGAAAATGTTGCAGTCTTGTTTAATTTGTGTTGCTTCACCAACTTAGGTGCTTAACACTGGACAAGTACCCTAGTATACAAATCTACTTTGAGGAGAACTATTGTCATTTCTTAGATTACAGGGTCCACACTTTTCAATTGAATTCGTTAAGTTCCACATAAGCAAGAATCCATGTATAATTATATATGCGGTTGGTGTCAATGGCAGTCACACTAGGGGGTGCTTTGAGATCCACCTAACCCATGAGTCCAGTCTCATCTTTCTTCCACCACCATCAAGTCCATTCTGATTCCCAGCAAACCTCTCGGATGGACTAGCACTGCCACTGTAGGTTTGAAAGCTGTCAATAGTGTGCTTCAGCAGCCCAATGCATTATGCCACTCGGGCTCCAGGAGTCCTACTAGTATTCCATAATCCACTGATCTCTCACCTCAGGAAATTCAAGCCATCACTCAAACATATCTGTTCCAGCTTCAAAAACACCATGAGCCTAGTTGCACTAATTTCTACTATCACCCCACATCCTAGCCCAACTCTGATTCCTGCCGAAAACCGACTTCATCATCCCTTCCCTTCCTGTCTTGCCTCCTCTACACCACCAAGCCAGCAGCCACAAGACTTACCACTTCCAGGCTTCAAATCCTACCTTGATGTCTCAGTGTCTTGAGAATCACAGGTTCTCCAGAAAACTGGCCCTGTCCTGCTCTCTGAGCTCAGCTGCCAGCTTTCTTTTCCTCCCTAAGCTTCAGTTCACTGACTACTTCTGTTTCTTAGGTCCTTCAGACACATGATTTTCTTTTTCATCTTCTGTCTTAGTTCTTTGACTAGAGAGAGCCTTACCAAGCTTGAAAACCAAACTCACTGCCATCACACCGATTCGGATACAGTACAACCCGACAGGACAGGATAGAAGTGCCCTGTGGGCTTCAGAGACTTTGCAACTCTTTACAAGGCTAGGCAGTCCCTTTCATTCACTGAGCTGCCGGTGGTTTCACACTGGTGACCTTCAGAAAGGACACCCACCTTGTAACCAGTGTGCCACCAGGCCTGAGGCATTCTGCCAGTTCCAAGGCTAGAACACATCCCACAGCTTCCTGTTCCTTTGTCTCATGGCACCTTGCAGTCTGTGTGTATACTCAGTGGCTGTATCCTCTCACCAAGCTGCATTGTCTGGACAAGTTCTAGGCACTGCACATTTCTAGGGAGAGCATTTACTCAAGGTTTGATTGTACTTTTCTTTTGAACTAATTTTTTTGTTATTAATTTCCCAAAGTATTTGTCTACGTTGATAGGAGTTAGATTACACAATTCAGCAAGATTTTACAACTCTTAAACTAGAGGCACATATAGGCTTGAAAAAATAAAAATTAAAACCACAAAAACACAAAGGGATATTATCAACACTTCAATGTTAACTACTTTTAGATGTTCAACAGGATATAAGTATTAAAAATGATTGATAAAATTAGTACGTCATGGGTGATGTTTTAAGAAAATATTTGAAAGTTTGCATGAAGACACAAAAGGTTAATGACTACTGTTGTTTCCTTTTGCTATGCAATCTATGAAATTCAGTATTAAATGGTAGGTAGACCGCTTATGTCGGTCACAAGAGCCAAACATTTAGGTGAAAAATTCTCACAAATAATCTGCAACAGGGCAAGTTCACACCACCCAGGTAAGTTCACACCGTCTCTTAATAAGTTATCATTTTTTGTGTGCTACCATGCAGCTGAGGAACCTTCCTTCCACATAACAACAATTCTAACACCTTTCATTTACTTAGCACCTAGCTTCCAGTGAGCTCATAACATTTAAACATTATCAGCTACTTTCATCAACAACAATTGCTTTGTTCACCTTGAACTAGCACACAAACCCTAATCTTAAGCAACAAACAGCTAACTCATGCAGGGACGCTTGATAATTTGCATTGAAATTTGCTAGCCAGTTCTACTAGCAAATTCACAGTTTGGAAACTCCATCTCCCAGCTCTGTCCTTAATCCACTTTCCACGAGTCAGAGGCTCACACACATTGTGCCTTTTAGCTTTCCTTCCTTCAGGTCTTTTGTCCATGGTGACGCCATTTCTCTAGTCAGATTGTCCACATCTGCACATGGAAGGCTTTTCATTTACTTTATATCCAATTAAGGTGGGAAGGACTATGTGGTCAGTAAGCAAACAATACAAGAATTGAGATGTCTAATATGAATGCACACTCAAAGGCTAATTTTACAGTGTATAGCTTATTTGAAGAACTTGTTAACTGGTAAATGGTATTCGGTGACAATGAATTACTTTACCTCAACACAACTTGGTGGTTAAAAGGTTATTTAGTGACCACAATAAATAGCGGTGGTTAGGTAAATTAGATGGAGAGCTCAGGAGCGAGACAAACAGGGGCAAAGATGAGCCGCCTGCTTCCATAAAGATGTACACTCTTGGAAACCTGAAGGCGCAGTTCTGCTCTGGCCACCGTCACTCACAAGGAGTGGGAGGGATCTGGATGGAGGTGGCTTCCTGTGTTTACAATAGAACCCCCTGAAAGGATGATCTGTTCTAATAAGAGACTGTGGCAGACTGAAGTTTCCGAACATGGCTCTTTTACCCCAAGTCTCTGTAACTCCAACCAAATGATTAGGTGACACTAGTAAAATAAGGGATGTGCACCACTAAGAGCACCGATCAGTATTTTTACCACCACCACAACCCTGACCCTCCCCGGCTAAGCGGATGAGCCATTTTTGGAGAAGAGAGGAACACTGAGGCCCTCAGAAGAGCATGTTGAAGATCTCGGTCTGAAATGGCAGAGGCTGCTAGGCCAGATGCCTTAGAGTGTGTGGCACGGAGACTAGAGGAAGAGCGGAGAGTATGGGGTCCCTTTTCCTCATCTGGCCTGAGACAACAGGACTGTGGGACAGAAAGAGAGGTGAACTGGCTTCCTGGACTCTGGCAGCAATGGCAAGGAACAACGTGGTTGACAGACTAAGAAACAGAGAGACACTTGGACCATGTGGCTGACAGACTAAGAAACAGAGAGACACTTGGACCATGTGGCTGACAGACTAAGAAACAGAGAGACACTTGGACCATGTGGCTGACAAACTAAGAAACAGAGAGACACTTGGACCACGTGATTGACAGACTAAGAAACAGAGAGACACTCGGCTGCTGGCTCAGGAGACCAAGAACTGGACATACCCTTCCAGTTTGCTGACCCTGACTTGTGGTAACCTATTAACTTCCCTTATAAACCCTGTTGCTTGTACGTATTGTCCACGAGTTCTGTGTGGCACATGCAACCAATGATGGAAGCCAGCAACAGCACAGGGGTGTGGGAGGGAGTGCTGAGGTTAAAGTAGGTACTATGGAGGCTTGTCTGAGCCCTGCCTCGTGGCAACAGGGAAGCCAGAGGCCAGATTCGGCCCTCATCACCATTTATTATGGAGACATATTTAAAGTAATTGTAAATGCTTCAAACTTCAATAAGAGGTGAAGGGAAATGACCTCGGTATTTTCCAGTACTATGAGGTGACTTCTTCTTCTTTGTCATCATCATCATCATAAACCAAATAGCTAAGATGATAAATTAAGGAAGTAAAATAGTAATCTCCACCTTGAAGCCTAACTTGACCAAGTCATGTCGTTTTAAGGCAGCATGTGTACAGGTCATAGCGATGATTTTGGCTTCTTTCACCAGAAGGTACTTAGATCTGTCCAGTCCACTTCGAAGCAGCTCAGAGGCTCTGAATTCCTAATGGTGATAGGGGTGGGGTGGCCCATAGGCAGGGAGAGATAAATGTATGAAAATCAATAGTTCATTCATCATATATTCATATGCAGTATTCCAATTAATCAGACTTACCTCCTGGGAAACTAATATATCATCAACATATCATTCACTAGTTTTACTCTATCTCTTTAAGCTTTGGTGAATAATAATTCTGATTCATTATAATAAACTAGGTAAAGAGTTCAAATAATAACTGACAGTGAAGCTATAGTTTGGACTTTTGGGGGGTATAAGGTGAAATATCAATGTACCTATACCACCAAGGATCACCCTAGGTAAACAACCTAGTCCAACATAGTTCAATTCACTCATAACAAATATATTCATAACTAGGAGAATGCAATACAGAAATGTGAAAAAAATGGTTACAGAGGCGATGGAGCAACTGAATGGGAAAGGTGAAGTGGCCCAGAGACTGGTGCCAGCACCGGAAGGAGATGGCAGTTACCAGGGCCTGAGGATCATGGTCACAAAACAAGCTGGAAGCATTGCAATCCAGCACAGTCCACACTTGTGCTGTGGCCGACCTGAAATGACAGGCAGAGGGGATGGGGGTGGAAAAAGACCTTGGTGCCTCTTTTCTTCAATTCCTGCCATATCTCTAACTGGCCAAGACAGCCAGCAGTCAGCTGACATGGGACGCTGGGAAAGTTTACCTGCAGGGATTGCTGCCTGCCTCACCTTTGGCAGGTGTCCCCTCTGGAACAGAGCAGGAAATGGAAAAAAGATGTAGGGGAGAAGCAAATAGGCTCAAGGAGACTACTCAATATCAAGTTCTATCAAATATGAACGTTTTATTTAAACCATTCTTAACATTCACATTGCTTATATATGTGAGGCCATCTGTAGATGGCAGGAGCCATGTGCCACCCCTTCCAAGGCAACCACCATGACAAACAAAATATACTTCTGTTAATGTAATCATAAAAAACACGATGTCCGAGTATAAGTCAAAATGTACTCTATAAGATTATAGAAACATTAAATAAAAACATCAGACTGTAAAGCTATTTTGGGGGACACATCCACCGCATAGGTCTAAACCCTTCGGAAGGCAGTGACTCCATCTCTCTAACCCTTTCCCACAGATTTCTGCACTGTTCTTTAAACTGTACCACAACACAATGCCAGCAGAGACATGGCAGGCACAGACATGGCAGGAGGCTGGGGTAAGGTTCCCCAGGGGATTGTCTGTTGAACAGTCCTTGCTATTCTGGAAGAAATGAGCAGGTGCATCTCTGGGGTTAAAAAAAAAAAAAAAAAAAAACCCTCACTGCAACTATCCTGACTCTTTTCTCAATAAGGCAGTTTTAAATTTTCTTAAAACTTACACCGCCCCCCAAAAAAGGCTGAGCCCTGGTGGCGTAGTGGTTGTACGCGGGACTGCAGCAAACTGGAATGGAGGTTCAATTCCAGTAGCGGCTCCACAGGAGCAAAGGTTGGGCTTTCTACTCCCACCACCAGAGAGCAGTGATTCCCCCCCCCCCCAAAAAAAAAAACCCCAAAACTTAAATACCCCCATGATTGCCCTGGGTCCTGCGAGGAAATCTATCACAATTAACCCCCGTTAGAAAACAGTCACTACAGCCTTAGGAATGGGCTTCTCTTCTCTGCCTTGAGTTTGCCTGGACCATTAGAAGCAATTATTTTGATTGAGCCTTCTCTTTGAAGGCACGTGATGGATGTATTACTGAGAGAATTTGTCAGTGGTCAATCACTGATTAAAGAGACACGTTGAAACATTTTGTTTGGTATAAACCTGTGCATGCACTCTCATAATAATACTGCTTTGCAAATTTGAGATTTTCATTCACCCACTATATATCTCTCATAACTAGCTACTCACTTCTATGTGCATTAAGATATTTACTGGAATTATATGCTAGATTTTAAGAAGTAGGAATACAATCACATCTCTGAGATGCTGGGACAAAAGATACAAACTGCCAGCCAGTTTAGCCTGGAATAAACCTAGACCCTCTTCCTGAGCAGATTGAGCCTACCCATGGGAGTCCTCCTATAGGCTTCCAAGGATGTTTGCCAGAAAGTCTGGCATAACCCAAAATGTCCCTGGGTTCAAGGAACATCCTTTCTGACCCCCAACCCCCCTCTCCCGGTGTTATCAAATATCTGATTTCAACTTAATAACCAGAATCAATCATCGTAGTTAACAACAAACAGAGTTTTTTGTCTATTTGACAAGAGGCCTAAGGAATCCAGAACGCTCATGTGGTTGCCATACATTTCTACTAAAAAAATCATTCTTGAATCCCCTGGAAGTCTTTTCTTAAATACTGAGACATTTAAGCAAGAAAGGTCAGAATAATGAAGATAAAAAATTCATACCTTAGATATGAACATTCTACATGTACTTCATTAAGAGCAAGCACACACACACACACACAATTAAAGTTCAAACTTTTAAAGGAAGGTAAAGACGCTGAGATTCCTTACCTCAAGCTGAGTAAAAATTTTCTTAATATGCCGGAAACATCCCTCAGCAATTTCCATGTCTTCTTCATAGGACCTGCCTTTAAAAATGGGCCTAGGGGCATTTGCAAAGTACTCATGAAAGGGAAAGAAAGTGGAAATGTCTGCAACATCTGGTGACGCATTGCCTTTATTTTTCACTCTGCTGATATATTCTTCCCAACGTGACATTACCTATAGAAAAGAGGATTTGAGGTTAAATTCTAACTTTCATGTTTAGAATAATAAAACCAAACAAGTAATCACACTGATTTTTTTCTTTCACAAAAGTTACATTGTGATCATAGAAAAACAGGTCTTTAATGAGAAGCACAGACATGTCAAAGAACTGCAGGGTCCTCTCATGTGGGACTCTATCTCAGATATTATAGCTTCTTCACATAGACTCAAAATAAATTTATTACTCACCCCACTTTCTAAACAAGCTCTTTGGATAATAAATTAATTTTTTTCACTATCTCAACTTTCTGCCATAGAAGGAAACTCCAGTTTTCAGAGTTTTAAAAATCCACTTGGTTTTTTTCCTGTTCCTCTATGAGATCTTCCTGTTGCAATTCTCTTTAGTATATTTATAAAGAACTGTGGCTAAACTGAGCACGTATGCAAAAATCTCACTTCACAGCTTGTGCCCTACTGTTCAGGTATCAGGTTGCAGGATGTTAAACAGTCAGTCCCTGGGGGCACAGCAGTTAGGTGTTCAGCTATTAACTGAAAGGTTCACGGTTTGAATCCACGGTCCACTCCTCTGGTCAAGATGAGGAGGCAGCCTGCGCCCATCGAGCGTGCTGCCTTGGAAGCCTCGGCGGCAGTTCTGCTCTGTCTGCCCTCGGGGTGGCTAGCGGTTGGAATCGACTTGACCGCACAAGACTGCCATCCACACACACTGCTAATAGCTGGGATTCCTCCGTGGTGCGAATGGTGAGCAAGCTTGGATGCTCACTGACATGGTGGAAGTCTGCCTCAGAGAAAAGCCCAGAGCTGTTTCTGAAAAGTCAATGTCAGGAAATCCTTGCTGACGGATGCAAGGTCGCCATAAGCAGGGGCTGGCTGGATGGCTAGACAAGGTTAGCTGCTAATACCAGTCAGTTTCTACATAACTTCCATTTTTCTAATCCTTCCAGGTCTGCTTCTGCTCTAACTCTAGCGTTTCTCAAAATGTGGTCATTGGGAAGACATCGGAGGAACGCAATGAAAATGCAAATTTGTGCATCCCCACTCAGACATACAGAATGAAAATCTCTGTGGGTGGGGCTTAGGAATTTCCCTTTCCACAACTTTCTCAACGTGATTCTGAAGTACACGGGATGCGGAGAATTGCTGACTTAGACTGTGAATCCGCAAGTTTACTCCTAGTGTGAGACCTCTGTTTACAGATCATTTCCTCTACTTTTAAAGCAAGTTGCCTCTTTCAGAGAAACCAAATCAGTTCATTTCAATGGTAATAATCTTGTGCCTAAACTTAAAATGAGCACAACCTACTCTTTCGTATACATTTCAAAATTTAATTGTGATAATCACACCTAAAATGCACAAATACCATTGATATGAAGAGGAAAAATATCATACCCCAAATATTTAATACATCTTAATCTATTTAAAATTACTAGTAAGGTAACTGTTGTAGTTTATTAGCTCCCTATTCCTAGTAGGCGTTCATACCCCATTCGCTCTAACAAAAGTGAAAGCACACCTCAAAACTGACATCAGAAGAAAATTTAAAGTTCACTGGACTAGTTGTATTCCTGGAAGTTAGAAAGGATAGTATGTTTTTCTTCATTTGCTGATTAACAGAGGTGTACTTAATTACTACTGGTTAACAAGAATATTTACTTATATTTCTACACTCCAACCCCTATACAAACCCAATTCTGTCAAATGTCAACCCAGAGCAAGTGTTCTCATTGGACAAAATGGAACTGCTCCATCGGGCTTCTCAGGCTGTAAATAATCCAAAGAATCAGACCGCCACATCTTTCTCCCTCCCGGGCAGCGACTGGTGAGTTTCAACTGCCAGCCTTTGGTCAGCACTGCTAACATTACTTTAATCACAGTGCTATAAAAACATTTGTATTTCTACAGCAAAACAAAAATGTAAGAAGACTGGAAACTTTGCCAATAGCAAGAAAGAAATGCAAACAGATCCCAAAAAACTCTTTAATGTTGCAATATTGGCTTTTCACAGCATGAGTCACCAAGCGAAGTTACTTAGCAAAGAAAATGAAAAATAATAGAAAATACAAATATTTAACATTCGTAATTATAGCTTCAGCCAAACGTTTATATTTTAATCTACTCAACAACAAAAAAAGGCTTTCAAGAAGAATCTCACGAACCCATTCCAGTTTCCAACGAGGGACCAACTACAATGACTTATGATTCAAAAACCTTTCATCTCTTACCTGGTATAAAAAAAAGTAACCCGCAGTTTCACAAGTGTAGGAGGCATCTCCTGGAACACCTAGACTCTTTTGCAATCTCTTCACTTCTTCTAGAAGCTCTATTCTTCGAGCCAGTACATAATTAACTCGTCCATACCTATAAATTTCAATTATGCAAAAAAGGCAAATTTGTGAAATGACGAGGCTTTTAAGGAAATTATCTGCAAAATAATCAAGAAAACCAAATAATAAATAGAAAATAGAAGAGTGATTTACACCAAATTACTTAAAATGTAGTCTATGGACTAATGCTGATCTACATACTTTTTACTGATTTGTAAGAAAGAAAATCAACTGCATCATTTAGTTTGGCTCCCCCCACCCCCCTGACAAGACTTTCACAAAGAAGGAGGCAGCACAGGAGTAATACAAATAGTAGAAAGGGAAAGTGTTTCCTTTGGAGACTGTACTCAATGACATGCAACACATTACTGAATGGAAAAATGATCTGATCTATAATCTTTTTTTTTTTTTTTTTTTTTTTTGGGCATCACTGCTCTCCGGTGGTGGGAGTAGGAGGCCCAGCCCCACTGCTGGAATTGAACCTCCGTCCCAGTGGGCCGCAGTCCCGCGCACAACCACTACACCACCGGGGCTCAGCCCCTGATCTATAATCTTTATCTTAAGCTCAATTTTAAAAAAAATCAGAGCCTCAAATAACTTATCGGGCATCATTAACATGAAAAACCTGTAACACGCTTGCCTTTTAAATAAACTATTAAGTATTCATGAGCTCTGTGAAGTATAGGAACTCAAAATAAACACAACATGATAATTTAATACTTTTTTTAAAGCTCTTTTGAGGTCTGTGATCAATTTAGTCAAAGGCCAGGTTCAATAGCCAAAACAAAACTCAGTGCTATCAAGTCTATTCTGACTTATGGCGACACAATAGGAGACAGCAGAAACTGCTTCATGGGTTTCCAAGACTACAGACGTTTATGCGAGTAGAAATTCTCATTTTTCTCCCAAGAAGTGTCTGTTGGTTTTGAACTGCTGATCTCAAGGTGAGTAGCTCAGTGTGTACCACTATGCTCCTTAGCAAACTTTCTTTAAATTTAAATGTATTTTTAAAGTACATTTCAGACCATAAGCATAAGTAAAAGCTACATATATTTCATATTTCAAAGACAGCACTAAATATGTTACTTATGCCTATGGTCAAAGATTGTGCCTTAAAATCAGATTTATATTTAAATAAAGCATACCGTACATTGTAAACTTATGGCTACTTTATCACATGTAATATTAAACATAAAGTTCCACTAAAATTGGTTACGAATACCCGAAATAATAAAACTTCAAAGTCTGCAAGATTTTCAGTGACTTATTCCTCAGAAGTAGACAGTCTACTCTTCCTTCAGCGTCTGTCCTTAGTCTGGAGGCT
The DNA here is from genome assembly GCA_004026705.1 of Nesogale talazaci. Lineage (NCBI taxonomy): Eukaryota > Metazoa > Chordata > Mammalia > Afrosoricida > Tenrecidae > Nesogale > Nesogale talazaci. Next base: position 463,511 of record PVJH01000101.1, on the reverse strand, counting down.
CTTGGGGTGACCCTGCTGGTATCTAAGGGACTGGGGGCACAGCTTCCAGCGTCACCGCAACACACACTCCACCAGAGTGCCACGAACACAGACAAGGCTATAGAATCACCATCTGCAAACTGCACTTCAGTAAATAGATCAGTCTCTTAGTGGTCAGCGAAAATATTTGTCAGATGAAATACCCAGGTGAAATTAATCATCTCAAGTTGTACATTTTTATGGAACATGAATTGGCAACATTAAAAATGGCCTCCCTTGTCTCAAAAGAAGCAGCCACCTAAGTGAGGTGTTCACTACACCCTCACAGGAGCCCAGCAGTCTGCATGATACAAGGATGGCTAATTCTGAGCACTTGGTTAGCGGATGGATACAGCTATGGATACAGTGCAATCCCAAAATCCATCTGCAGGGTCCCGAGATGGATTAAGCCTCCAGTGAATCCCCTCCGATCAGAGTCCAGGGATGTGAATAGCCTTGCTAACAGAGAATATTGTAAAGTCGATTATGGCAGATGCAGTCTCGTTAACAAGGAAAACCGTATCATTTAATCTCTCTTTTGACCCATTTTAAAGTTGCTGTAATTTTTAATATTGTTTGCTTCCGTTTCAATTGAAATTTTTCTCTATTGTTTAACACTTGTTATTTTTAGTTTATTTCTTGTTTTCATTTTGTTTGATTTTCTGTATATAAAATCTAGGATAAGTGAATATTAGAGACAAGTAGATTAATTAGCTACGGGCACAGTGGGAGAGATTGGGTTGGGGTGGAGGTAGGGTGCCGAGATGGGAAGCTAACAATGAGTACAAGAAAGAAAATATTCTAAAATTGATATCATAACTCTTCTGGTGATAACTGCACAACTCTTCTTAATACAACTGAACAATTAAAGTAGTTGATATGTGAATTATATGTCAATAAAATTTTTTTAAAAGATTCTGCAAGTGAAAAAAAATCACCTCAATAAGTGGAAAGTAAAAGACAATCTGCCATTTATAAAAGTGACAACATGGCTAGTCCTCCTCACTGAAATAGTTGCATACAATAGGAAACAATGGTATAAACAGACAGACTTAAAACTGAGAGGGATCAATTAAAGTATAATCTACGGTAACTAGCTTATTTTGGCTATTTTGATGAAAATGCTAATTCTGTTTTCTTATATTGATATTCCTTTAACAAAGACAAAAAAAAAGAAGGGGTTAAAAATGTTTAAAACTTTTAAAACTCACACCCATTTGCTCACCTGCTAAAATCTTTCTCTGTCTCCAGTTCCTCTTCTCCATGACCAAGACGCAGCAGGTGGCGCTCATCAATGTCTAGAGCCATGATTTTCTCAAACAGCTGGTTCAGGGCCTGGCGAACAGAACAAACAGGATGATGGGTTTCAAGAAAGCCACAGGCTAAAGACTTCACATTCAGAAGGATGGAAAAATGAGCATCAGACAGCATGATGATAAACCATCAAAACTGAAAGATTGTCTCACTCTGAACTATTTATAATTTAAATACACTAGTATTTCCATTCATTACCATTCATGGTGCTGACGTATATCTGGCCAAATAAATAGCTAGAATATATAAACATCACCTACTTAGTGGTACAGTGGCTTAAAGCAGTTGGCCACTAACCTCATGGTCAGAAGTTTAAATCTACCAGCAAGTAGTAGTCCACTTGTGTAGAGATTTACAGCCTAAGAAACCATTGTCCGAGTTCACTAAGAGTCAGAGTCAACTTAACAGCTGTGGGTTTGGTTTTAAAATTTATAAAAAGAAAGAGGCTTTGATTCCACTGCTATTTCCAAGTAGTTACAATTCTTTAGTATTAACCAAAAGAACCAAAGTCACTGTCATGGAGTTGATGCTGAACCACTGTGACCTGATAAGACAGGGTATCACTGCCCTGTGAGTTTTTGAGGCTTTAATGTATAACGGGAGCAGAAAGCCCTGGCTTTCTTCCATGGAGCGGCTGGTGGTTTCAAACTGCTGACCTTTTGACTCCCAACCCAACTTGTAACCACTATACCAGGGCTCCTAGAAATACTGTATTGGCTCATAAGAAGCACTTTCCCTGCCCCAAAGTAGGGAAACACGAGGGTATGACTTATGGTCCGAAGGTATGGTACTTTCCGGGTGCTTAGAGAGGTTGCCAATTGTGATTGACAGCAGGATTCATAAACTTTAATTATTTGTTCTTCCTTCCTCAATCTACAATTACTGACAGCATCAGAATGGCTACCACAAGAGATGGAAAGATTAATTTATTGGCCATTATTCAAAAAAAAGGGTGTGTGTGTCTGTTTTTATTGCATTAGGTCTATTTATAAATGCTTTACATGTTAGATCTGTAACCCCAAACAGTCCTTCTATATACTATTGATATGCACATGTATACTTGACATTGATTTTAATTCAATGCAATATTAAGTCGCCTTTTAGGAACACTCATTATTCAAAATTTTAAAAAAATTACTACTACTAAAGGTTAATATTTCCAACATTAAAATCAAAGTTCTAGCTTACCATGGATAAGGGATTGTAATTTAATACAAATATTTGACCATATATTCAAATAATCTTAATTTTTTCCCTTATTTTCTCACCCCTTAAGGAAAGTGATGAAATTGTTTTTATAGCTCTCTCACTATAATCTACTCAGAATCAATGAAAATACAGGCATAACATAATAGTAAATATTGCAGCCATTGGCCTATCCTGGTGTTGTGATCCCTATAGCAGGGAGCACACATGGAGAACTCTTCCAGTCCTCCCTCTTTCTTTCCATTTACCATCCCCTCTCTTCCACACAGATGCAGTCATTTACCTGATTGGAGTGAGTCACAATTAATGTCCTCTGCTCTGGGAAATTGTGGTAGATGTTGGATATGATTTGGACTGCCACGTCAGTCTTTCCTGTACCAGGTGGGCCTACAACCTAAAATACAAACAAACACATAGTGAGCTAATAAGTAAGCACATTTTTTGAAAATGGAAAATTTTCAATAAAACAGCCAAAATTTAAAAGGCAACTGGATGAACTCAATAACAAAATAAAAGGGCATAAATGTCCTTGATGAAAGATCAATAGAAATTATTTAACTTTGAACAGGATATAGAAACAACGTTGAAAGAAAATAAACAAGACTACTACTATTTCATGAAGACAGTATCAAATGGTATTGAAGGAGGAAAAACCAAAAACCAATAAAAAGATAAAAAACTGAATAAAATGCAGGAGGGAAATAACTGATTAGGTAATGGACTAAAATTCTCTAATACGGACCAAAAATTCTTCATAAATCTATAAATTGAAGCAGCTCAGTGAAGCCCAGTCCAAACCCAGACAAAACAATCAAATGGCTAAAAACTAAAGCTAATAACTCTTGAGACAACCAGAGAAAAACAACAAATTATATATAATGAAAGGATTTTTAAATGACTAAATTTCTCATCAGTAACAACAGAAGCCAGAAGGAAGTGGAACAACATTTTAAAAGTACTAAAAGGAATGAAATGCTAGCTCAGAACTCTATATCCAATGATGTTATCTTTTAGGGACAAAGCTGAATGAGAGACTTTTGTAGCAGAAGGCAGGCAAACAGGCGTGTTCTAAAACAACTAGGGAACGAAGCTTTAACAGCGGAAATGAAGAACAGGAGAAACACTACAGCAAACAGAAGGATAGATTATTCTTCCCCTCTTCAGTTCTTTGTGTTTGACAATTTTAAGGAAAGATTCTAACATTGCCTGATGGTGCCTTCAATGTAGTAATATGTAATACAAAGACAATAGCAGCATAAAAGAAAGTAATGCTACCTATATAGGGATCAAAATGATTCAGTCAATTTGACTTTAAGTTGATTGTAAAAAGTTATTGTACCCAGCTATCAAAAGATATAGCATCTGGGGTCTTAAAGGCGTGAAGGTAACAAGCGACCAACTAGATTAGAAGCAACAAAACCCACAAAGAAACACACTAGCCTGTGGGACCATGAAGTGTCAAAGGGATCAGGTATCAGGCATCAAAGAACTAAAAATTTTATCATTATAAATGAGGGGGAGTGCAGACTGGGGACCCAAGGTCCATCTGCAGGGGAAGGGACATCCCCTTACAGAAGAGTCTGTGCGGAGGACAAGAGCCAGTCAGGGTACAGTGTAGCAATGATGAAATATGCAACTTTCCTCTAGTTCTAGAATGCTTCCTCCCTCCTACTATCATGATCTGAAGTCTACCTTACACATCCGGTTGGATTGGAGGATGTACACTGGTACTGATAGGAACCAGAAGCCCGGGTTTATCCAGGACAGAGGATCCCTTTAAGAGCAGTGGGGAGAGTGGCGACACGAGAAAGATGGAGGAAGGGTAGGGTAGAAAGAGGGAACTGATTATAGAGATCTACATATAACTTCCTTCCTGAGGTACAAACAACGGGGAAGTGGGCGAAGGGAGATATCGGACAGCGTTCGACAGGACAAAATTATAATAGTTTGTAAATTATCAAGGGCACGTGAGAGAGGAGGGAGCAGGGAGGGGGAAGGAGGAGGCCAGGGGCTTAAGTGGAAAGAAAAATGTTTTGAGAATGATGATGGCATCACAGATACAAATGTGCTATACATACAATGGATATATGGATGGACTATGCTAAGAGTTGGATGAGCCCCCAATAAGATGATTTTTTTAAAAAGTAAATAAATGCTTCAATTAAGAAAAAGAAAGTTATTGTAATTTATTATAATTTCCCAGAACAACCACTTCCAAAATAACTATACAAATTGTAATAAAAAAGGAAAACAGAAAGTACGTTAAAACAGAACACTAAAAGCTGCTTTTAGTAGAATGAAGTTTCTCATTATGGCTTTTCTGTCCCAGTCTGAGTCCTGGGGCTGCAGTGGTTACGCTTTGGGCTGCTACCCACCAGGACATCAGCCATTCTGAGACGGAGGGGGTTTCTAGCCCCATACAGATTTGCAGTTTCAGAAACCCTCAGGACAGCTCTTCCCTCTCCGTATAAGGTTGTGATGTGTCCGCGTCAACTCAATGGCAGTGAGACCCAAGTCTCTGTAACCTTACCAAATGCTTGGGGGGAACTCTGCAAATGGGGTATGTATAGCATTGAGAGTGTGAACTGGTCAGTTTACAACATCACCCGCTGACTGTCAGGGAGGAGGGTGAGCTATCTTTGTGGCAATAGAAAAGAAAGAAACCCCAGGGGCCTTAGAAGAGCACTCCAAGATCTGTCGGAAGTGGAGGCCACCAAGACCAGATGCATCGCAGACTATGACGTACAGATTCAGAGAAGCAGTGCCAAGAGACAATGCGGAATCTTCTCCTATGTGGCCCAAGACCATGGAACGGTGGGGCTGAGTGACAGGCGAGCTGGCTTTTCGGCTCACAGAGGCAAAGGTCTAGGGACCAAGTGGCTGAGAGACTAGGGCCTGGAGAGTCTTGGCTACCTTGTGGCTGAGAGACAGAGACTTGGCCGCAGGCTGTATCCTGTCTTAAGGTAACCTGCCAACTTCCTCAGTAATGCCTAATTGATATGGTCCTCCACTGCCATTTATTGCATCGTTCAAATAACCCAAGAAATAAGGTAGGAAAGGAGAAACAGTAAGACACCAAAAAAATAGTAGGTCAAAATCCAAATATAATAAATATTTACTAAACATCCATAGGCTAAATATTCCAAATAAGAGAAAGCCTGAGAGTGGACAAAACAACATACTGTCTACAAGAAACTCACTTCAAATATAATAAGTGATCCGGATGTAAAATGATGGAAACAGGCCATTCAAATGCGGAATAAAACCCCAAAACACCTCAAAAAACATAGTGGTAATACCGGGAGGGTGGAGGGAAGGTGGGGTTGAAAGGGAAAGCCGATTACAAGGATCTACATATAACTTCCTCCCTAGGGGACGGAGAGCGAGGAAGTGGGTAAAGGAAGACATCAGATCATGTATGATATGACAAAATAATAATAATTTATAAATTATCAAGGGTTCATGAGGAAGGGAGGAGTTAGGAGGAGGGGAAAAATGAGGAGCTAATACTAAGAACTTAAGTAGAAAGAAAATGTTTTGAGAATGAGGATGGCAGCAAATGTACAAATGTGCTTTGTATACAATAGATGTATGTACTGATTGTGATGAGTTATATGAGGCCCCAATAAAATGATTAAAAACAAACAAAAAAAACCATAGTGTGGCTACATTAATATTAGGCAAAGCAAACTTTCATATGAGATCATAAAAGAATCAATTCCACAAGAAGACATAACAATCTTGAGTGAGAATGCGCCTACCTACGAAGTTTTAAAATACATGAAGCAAAAACCTGACAGAGCTGAAACACACAGATTGCAATTATAGTTGCAGACAACATTTCTGTCTCAATATTTAACTACAATATTAGGTGGAAAATCACCACACATTGAAAAGAACTATCAACCAAATAGATCAAATTGACATTTAAAAAACATTCCATCACACAACAGCAGAATGTGCACATGAAACATTCACCAAGAGATTATATCCTTGAGTCATAACACAAATCATACCGAATTTAAAAAACAAAAACTGAAATCTTACCAAGTATGTTCTCTGTTCTTTAAAAGTAAAAATTCTAACATTGTCTGATGGTGTTTACAATGGGCTTAGATTAGAAATTAGTAAGGAAAAGGAAAATCTCCAAATACTTGAAAATTAAACCCAAAAAGTCCTATTAGTGGTCAATATACTTTTTCTGTAAAAGATAAAACTGGGGCTGAGCACAGGAGGCGCGGTGGTTGTGTGCGTGACTGCGGCCCACTGGCTTGGTGGTTCAAATCCAGCAGCAGCTCTCCAGGAGCAAGGCTGGGCTTCCTACTCCCACCAGGGCAGTGATGCGCCGCCCCCCCCCCCACCCCCCAAATAAGATAAAACTGACTGCCATCAAGTCAATTCCGACCACATCAATCCTATGGGACTGAGTAATATTGTCCCTGAGGGTTTCCGAGGCCCTGCAGTTAGTTAACAGCCAACACGGAACTCGCACTACACCACTAGAGCTCCCGAGAGTAAATATTTTAGGCTCTGTGGACCACACAATCTGTCACAAGTCTTCAACTCTGCTATAAAAACAGCTTTAGACAGTATAGAAACAAATGGGTATGGCTGTGTTCCAATACAACTATATTTTTGAACACTTAAACAAGCAACATATTTCCATATATAAAAAAGTCACAATTTACTTATAGACATTTAAATTCTATCGAGTTTTACACTTCAAATAGAATACATTCTGGAAGATGGGTGCTTACGTCTAGTCATAATCAATTTAAGAGTATGAAGAACAGCAACTTTCTTACCATAGTCAGCCCGGGCTGCATACCAGCTCGGATAGCCTCTATCTGTGTATGAGTGAACTGAATTGTGTTACTGCAAATGAAAGAGTAGGTAAAATCTTTGTTAAAAATACAGCTGACACACAGTAGATATTTAGATAACAAAAGATCAAGATCGAAACATGTATTCTGTGGGAGGCGGCTTCAAAAATTTCAAGGGAAAATGGAAATGTAAAGACAATAGGATTTTTCTACGGACTGTCTGCAGCTCCTTCATATGTGCTTCAATTCTCTTCATGTCTTCTGTATGACCTCCCACTTCCCTTTCCCCTCCATGAATAGTTGTAACTGAATAATCCTTATGAAAAGGAAGATTACGGTTGTTTTTGAATACACATGACCCAACTCAGACCTCATTTAGAGCGCAAAAGCTTTAGTTCCCAATCTGCTACCAAATCTAATGTTATTTTATTACTCATGGCACACATGTGAGTGCTGCTGCTATACTTTACACAGGAACTTGAGGTGCTCAGATTAAAGAAGTTCTCTCCTAGTTCTTTCTCATGAGGCAAAAAACGCACTGACATCCAGTCACTGCCTTGCAGTGAGTGACCCTATTTCTCTAACTCAGCCAGTGAGTTGATTCAGAGTGCTTGCATCCCTGTAAAACAAGACAGAACTGCTCCTGTGGGTTCCAAGACTTTAACACTTTCCCATGGTGCAGCTGCTGGTTTCAAACTGCTGACCTTGCGGTTAACAGTCCAGGTCATAACCCACGTATTTCTCACAGTACCCCGAATGTAGTTCTTTTGGAAATATCACGAGCACCAAATGGCCAAAAATGTCTGATGTATTCAGCTGGTTAACAAGATAGAAAAAAAGGGGATTATAGAAACAGAAGCCTCTTGAAGTTTTCAAAAATTTAGAACTTGAACAAGATTACTAATTCATTTTAAACCGCACTCTCTCAGCACAGGCAGTACAATTACCGTTTGGGCTGGTTGTAGGGATAAGGCCCTCTGTTAGGAATAACATGAGGTTCAACAACTAAGGTTTTTGCCTCTTCAGTGTCTTCATCTTCACCGTCTGCATCTTTCCGTTTTTTCCCTTTTCCACTTCTGACTGGAAACGTGATCCTGTAAGACCAAAATCCTTGTTCATTTTTGTCACTCACAGCAATCTCCTGAGCACCTACCTAGACATTTTGCATGACTTTATCTATGGAAGATAATCACTTGAGTAGCAAACAAAGCCGGCCTGAAACACTTCCTTTACATGCACATAAACTCTGAAATAAAGCAGATTTACAAGCACTAAAAGGAGTTCTAAATATATTTAAAAGATGGCTGAACTGGAAAAAGTAACCTATTTAAGGGAGACTCAAAGGAGAAATAAATATTTACGTCACATGCACTATACAGAGCCGACTGGTTAATCACAAGAGGCATGATGTCTCATGGGAGAAGTATCATCTAAGATCATTGTAGGAGAATTCAGACATAACAAGTTTGGGAAGGGAAGACGCTTGGAAGAAAGAAGCAATAGAGGCTCTAGAATAGGTGGCCTACTTTTTAGGGAATAAAAACCCCAAACGAAACCCACTGATTCTGAATACATTTTGACTCCTGTTGACCATAAAGGACAGAGTGGAATTCCTCCATAGTCTTCCAGGCTCTACAATCTTTATAGGAGCAAACTGCCACATCTTCTTCCTACGGAGCTTAACCACTACGTTACCAAGGCTCCATTTTAGGGACAAGCTAAAAAAATGAGTTCACTGTCATCAAGTCGATGCTAAAAAAACTTTTTTTAAAACGGGGTAGGCTAGAGTCTTATGACATACCTAGAACATCAAGACTTTAAGGCAGCGGTTGACATCAAGACTTTAAGGCAGCGGTTCTCAACCTGTGGGTCGCAACACCTTTGGGGGTTGCACGACCCTTTCACATGGGTCACCCAATTCATAACAGTAGTAAAATTGCAGTTATGAAGTAGCAATAAAAATAGTTTTATGGTTGGGGGGGGGGGTCACCACAACATGAGGAACTGTATGAAAGGGTCGTAGCATGAGGAAGGTTGAGAACCACCGCTTTAAGGAATAGTTTCTTAACATCGCATCACGAATACATTAGGAAGTAACTTCATAGATAGCCAGGAGAAGTCAATAAACTCTCCTGAAATTAAGTGAAAAATTAATTCTTTATGTACAGTCTTTTGGGTGATTCGATTTTTCCCTACCTTCTAAAAATAAACCTAATGTCTCTGAGACAACTCTGACTCACAGGGACCTTGCATAGGGTATCTGAGGGAGCAGAAATGGTCCTTTCTCCAGCGGAGGGCCTGGTGGGTTTGCGGTTAGCAGATAGGCAACATAAAAATTCCTCAAGAACCTAAAAGTCAGCCTAATTTTGGTGAACACTCAGCTCTTCGCTGGGGCTGGAGCGGCTCTAGCAGGATGGGATGCAGGGGGTTCAGGGAGGCAGGTACAACACTGTCAGCATAGGGACCAAGAAGCAGCAATCAGCAGCATTACATGAAAAGTTGTGCTTTATATAATGTGGCAGAAGGACATTCCTGACAGAAGGAATGAAAAAATTAAAAAGTAGGAAAAATACAATGAGAGACTAAGTTTTGAAGGAAAAATTCACATTCTTTTAACTTATGCATAATTACTGTAAGAGGGGGCGCTTCAAAAAGTTCGTGGAAAAATTGCCTTATCTTTGAATACCATTTCTCCATGTATTCCTCCTTTGAGGTCTCCTTGCATTTCTATTAATAGATGTCGGAAAACTGTATGTTTTAATTTCCAGCAAAGAAAGCAAGGTCTGGGCTCCCACCCACAGATATATTGAGGACTGCCATTAATGCAGAGGAATCAACTGTTGGGGGTACTGTGTTCTAGTTCTACTCAATTTTTAAAGCCAATGCTCATTTGACACAAAATATAACTAAATCATTAATATTTAAACTTTGTGAGAGCAAGCAAAGTTAAAAAATTTTTTCCCTTAAAAAAAGCCCTGGTGGGTGTGTGCGGGACTGCAGCCCACTGGGTTAGTGGTTCAAATCCAGCAGCAGCTCTCCAGGAGCAAGGCTGGGCCTCCTGGTTCCACGAGAAGGCAGTGATGCTCCCCCCCACCCCCAGTAAAAATACTGGTAGGCTCATCAGTATCATGGGTATGTGCACTAATTAAGGAACATTCCATAAGATAAAAGAACACATTTATTCATCCAAATGCTATAAATATATTCATGTAGTAGTTTTTAATTGGCAAGGCAAGACACCATTTTTTGGTTGTGGTTTTAAAAAACTTCTTTATCAAGGATTAGTCAAATAAAATCCAGATTCAGGACCTAAATCTTACCTATGGCCTGGGGCTGAGGACAACATGCATGACAATATGTGCAGTCTGGATTTACCTGAAAGGGGGTATCTGCAGAGCTGGGTCATCCACAGTGACTTTCACATTATGACCGGGAAAGCTGGCCTTCAAATGTTCAATGGAGAGAAATGTGTCATTGAAATCAAGGGTGGCAAGCTGATTGGGCATTTTTGAATAGTGGGCACTGCTTGGATCTCCATAACCTAAAATGATGTCGTGCAACCAGTCGGGCACCACACAGTCCGTATTCATCAGGTTCCGAATGGTCTCCAGCACAGCCTGTCAATAAAAGGGCAGACAGCTCAAGCATTTGCACTTCACTGGAATGCAGAGCTGGTGGACACTAATCCAGCATTCCTGATTGTCTCAGGGCAAGAAGCTATTCCTGCTGACAGGTGCTTGGCTAGACTGAATCAACAGCTATATTTTCAGCTGACACCATACAATGAGTTAAACAAAAGGCCAAACTTAGCACGGACAGTCTCTTTATTAGGACAGAATGTCGTAAATGAGTTGACCGACTGATTACTAGTGGGAGGGCTGGAATTCTAACTCAGGCCAACATAACAGTAAGAAAATATCATGGAATAATCCTTTAAAGAAAATGCTTCTTCTGAGAAACCTCATTTACATCTTTATGAGAGACCCTTGAGAAGTTCGTGGAAAAATTTCATTTTCCCAAAAACTCTTGAAAGCCTCCATCTATATTCTATAATCCATCCATGTTAACACACATACATACACACACAAACACACCACGATAATGCACACTTTGAAATATATTTCAATTTAGAACGTTAAAATTGGCATAGTTAGAAAAAAGAAGTAAACATAGTGAAAAAAATGATAAAGATGAAAACAATGGCAAATTTTAAACAAAAGAAATAAAATAATTACAGAAAATACACATACTGCCAAAGTAATTCCCAAAGCCAAGGCAAATTCTTTGGATTCCCAATCACCATTTTACCAATGATCTATCTGTTCCACATATGGAAAGCAGGAGCCTAGACTTTTGATTTGAAACCATTTAAAAAAAATTTTTTTGAAACCATTTTCATAGCATAAATGCTCTACAGTTCAATTTTCAAAAATAAAATACTTCCTTGCACTTACAATTACTTGAAATACTCTTGTTCCTGTATCTGGTGAAGTGTTTGTCATTTGCCTAATTGCCACTAGAGTAAAATTTTCCTAACTGTATGGTCTAAAATGGCTTAAAGATGGATGAGTGAATGGCTGGATAGATAAAAGAGCATGCTGACAAAACAATGACGAAAAAGACATGGGGCGTACCCTGTAAGGAAATTACAACTCTACCAGTGAGAAAATATATGTCTTTAAATCTAAAACACAGCAACAGATAGTAAGGAATATTACAAAATACAATGCGAACACAGGTGAAAGAGATGGATAGAGATAAGCAAGACTTTTGGTTCAGGAAAGACTTCATGAAGAAAAGCGGCATTTTAACTTAGCTCTCAAGTAAAGGATTTATTTAAGAACTCTACAAAAGTTCTTTGAACAGAGAAAAATTATGATTATACAGGAGGAGAAAATGTATGGAAGACAATATGAGAAGCCAAAAGGTAGAGATACAGCAGGCTAATCCAACTGTCTAGCCAAGAATGATCTATATTAAACTCAAACTCATTGCAATTATAAGTCAATTCTGACTCAAGGGGAAAGCAGAACTGCCCGTCGGTTTGTGAGATCCTAACTCCTTATGAAGGTTGTGAGTCGGCTGCTTCATCTTTCTCCCAAAGGATGGCTGGTGGTTTTAAACTGCTAACCTTGGGGGTAGCAGTCTATGTATAACTCACTCACTCTGCGACCATCTGCGACCAAGGTTCCTCCTAGAATAGGGTATGCTGTATCAACTAGGATATGCTGTCCAAGAATATAATGAAAATAACCAAGTACACCAAAGGATGAAGCTTTCCTCCCCCACTCATGGATCCTTCTTTGAACTTCCATGACACTTTTACCTGCACCTTTTTCCTTGGTGTTTGACAAATTCTAATCACCCATAGTACTTCCTTATTCCTATTTCATATTTTCCCTATTAGGCGTCTAAACTCTTCAAAGGTGGAAACTGTTTTTATTTGTCTTGAGAAGCTACTTAAAGATTCGCAGGGTATCGCTAGACACATAGTATGCACTCTTTGAACAATAAAGGAATGCTTTCAATGAAACGTGAAGCTGGCCTAGCTACTATAAATTTGGAAACTGTTGAACTTCTTCACTCATTATTCACTAAATAAACATCAGGGAGTTTCAAACAGTTCGTGGAAGACAATGGAAATTTTTCTATAAACATTTTTCAAGCCCACTTTTACTGATTAAATATATACTATGTACCATGGAACCACTATAAACAAAAACACCAAACTGGCTGCCACTGAGTCAATGTCAACTCACAGCAGCCCAAGGATGGGGTAGAACTGCCCCTGGGAGGGGCTGAGAAAGACCCGCCTTCCCCCCTTACCTTATAAAGGGTATCAGACAGAACTCCTGTGGTGAGGTTTGCAAAACTACACTGTACATAACTAGCTCAGAACACAATTTGTACTACTTAGTTGATAACTCAGTGCCTTTGTCCATGAGTTTGGATTTGTTTTTTAATCATAGAAATGGATCAACGGGGTAATAAAGTGATAAGAATTTTAATAAAAACAGTGATTTAGAGAGGGGGAAGAAGAAAGGCACTCCTCTACAAAAACTGAACGTTATAAAATGCTAAAATGCGCTCAATGGATAAATTTCATACTTTCAAATTATGATTTCTAAACCTCCCGTCCATTAGCATTGCTTCTTTCCCCAAAGTTATCACAAAATTAAAACTCACTTGCTCCCAGATATACTTTTTTCCAACTAATGAGTAAAGTATAAAAACACCGTATCAGACAGTAACCCAGAGCACTGAGGTCTTTCATCTTCATTCTTAGTTGGAATTTGGAACTATGCCTCATTTTTCACATATTAAAGAAGACTTAGTTGTTCATATTGGTTCATAAACTAATATATAAAAATGAAAAATGAGGAATGACTTTCAGAATAAAACCTGGATTCATGTACATTTGTCTTTTAACTAATTTTTTAAAAATAGCTTTATCAAATGAGCTGTCTTAAGTTTGTGTATTTACTCTATGGTAAAATCTTAAGCGGAATATTTTTGACTCAAATAAAAGCAGTGGTTCTCAACAGGTGTTTCTCTTACCACCATCAGTGTTTTTATGTCTTCGGAGTCCCTCAATTACAACATAGTGCCTAGAGCCATAGTTCTCAACCTTCCTAATGCCGCAACCCTTTAAAGACAGTTCCTCATGTTGTGGTGACCCCCCCAACAAAAATGATTTTCGTTGCTACTTCATAACTGTCATTTGTTACTGCTATAAATCAGGCGACTCATGTAAAATAGTCGTTTGACCCCCAAAGGATTGAGGACCCCTGGTTTACAGGAATACCAACCAAACATTACCTTAAAGTTATTTTCCTTTGGTTTTCTTCTCATTATTACATTGAAAGTTTCATATACATCTTCTGCTCCATTTTGGATGGTATTGGTCATATCTTGCTGATACTGGTTTGGATCCAAAAATACTCTAAATGTTCTTGACTCTCCTCTAAGATTGGGTCTGGGTTCAGGTCCTGAACATTTCAAAAAAAAAAAGGATGTTAAAGGAGATAAATATTTTCCAAATGTCACAAAAAGTAAGAGCACTCCTTTTCTACAAATTGTAATACCCTCTTTTCCTCACCTATTTCAAATTCTAAATAGTGAAATTCATTTTCTCCATTCAATAAATTCTTACTATTTCTTCCCTTCACAACCATGGACTATTTATGACAGCTTTGCACTGTGATTCTTTGGCTTTACAGTCAATAGCAGCTCTTGGGAGCCAAAGCTCTGATCTTCACTCGTGTCAATCACTCATTGCTCCTACAGAGAGCCAGCACTCAGTAAGTATCACTCTGATTATGGAGCCTATGCCTAGTCCACTCATCTTGCATTTCTTTTCCGATTTCTATATGAGTAGCCCAACCATTAAAACTTTAGTAACAGTGCCATTTTCAAAATACAGATGGTAGAAGCTGATTAAAGCTTCAAGAGAAGTTGAGTGACTGATTGTTAAATGGGCACTGATCCTGGATGTCTTTAAAATAAGTAGTATTACAAAGAGAATTGGGGTAACATAAGAGAGGATTTCAGAGGGACAATTAATGATAACATAAGAAATCAAAGCTTAAGTAAGGGAAAACTATTCAGGGGTTTCATTAACAGTTTAAATTTAAAATACAATGTGGATGATCTGAAAGGTGAATCCCCACAAGATACAATAAAATTTTAATGAAAATATTTAACAAATGCTGTCCATAAAAGAAAATTTTTAAAAAGGGTCGAAGAGCTGGCTGGCTAACTTTATCAAGACAGAATTTTTGGGCATCACTGCCTCTGGTGGTCGTGGGTGCTACCCAGTGCCGCTCCTGAGAGCCGCCGCTGGATTTGAACCACCAAGCCCCGCAGGCTGCAGTCCCGCACTGAACCACTTACGGCATCGGGGTTCGGCCCCAAGACAGAATTTTAAATGGGGCAATGCTGGCATCTTAGTTCAGGCCATTCCTCCTACAAGCCTGTTCTGAGTATCACGGGATGGATGTTCAGCACTCGTGGGCCCCATCCACCAAATGCCAATGGTTCACCACTCCTCCGCCCATCACAGAAACTGACAACCTAAATACACCACACATCCCCAAATGCAAGACAATGTCCTTCCCAGTTGGGAGTCACTGCTACAGGAAATCAACGCAGCAAAACATTAAGAACGAAACCGTAGGCAAGTATGAGAATGACTCTATGTGTGCTCGCACAATTATAAGCATTTGAGAGATTTTGTTCAGAGCAGTTTTATATGGAACAATACAGAAAATGGTTTGAACATGACTTCAAAAGGCACTGTCCTTTCTATTATCTAACACAGAAACTCTGAAGCCCTATCACTTATTTCTAAAGCTGGATCAGTAAGTACCCCACACATATTTTATCCACAACATTTTTTATCTATTTAGTATAAAATTTAACTAAAAATATCACGTAAGGAACCAAAAATAGAAAACATTCTGTGAGAAATATAAATCACCATACCATCTTCTATGACACGTCCTTTATCATCCAGCATGCCCTGGATTTCACAGCCTCTGACATAAACCAGGCCCACTTGCTCAATAAAAGGTCTCTTCCGGTCAAACTTAGTGCCATAAGGTTTCGTGGGACGCACAGTAATTAAAAAGCATACATCATGCTTACGAAGACCTGGCAAAACATACAAGATATATTTACACTAATTAGAATTTCTGTTTTTTTTTTCTTAAACAAGTTTTCATCCCAGTACCCTTACAACAGAAATAATACCTGCACTGTAACACTCTATGGGCTTTCTTATAATTGTTACTACTCAGTTTGAAAGAAAAACTCATTTTTTTCTTTATTATTGAAATTAGAAGTTCTTATGCCATGAGAAGATTTCTAAATAAGTCTGGAAAAGCATGCTATAACACTGACATGAAATGCTTTTCATTCTAAGAAACTAAAACTATGGTTGGAATATAACCACCTATATCATATGTCACCAGCATGATTCCAATGTCTGCCTAACTGTATCTCACTAAAGAGTTCAGTCGAAAGTAATTCATCGAGGTACAAAAGCACTGCTTACAGACACCATCAGTGAAATATGGTTTCAAATATGGAAGATGTGTGCAAGTCCCAGTCAAGAAACAGGAGACTGTGTCAAAGTTCTAGCGTGTCAGCTGTTACATTCAACAATCGATTCGACTTTTTAGAATCAGACATAACAGCAAGTAACATTACACCATTTAGCTTCGTCTGCCTTACCCATTTCCATGGACTATAGATAGAAACAATCATACCTTGAGTACAAGATAGAGAACGAAATCAAATTAGCAACCACAAAGACTATAGCAATAAGAGGGAGCCTCAAAAAGTTTGTGGGAAAATAACATTCTTTTAATTGCATTCCATGAACTTTTCAAAGCTCCCTCATGTTTGTGCTCATTTGGAGCAAGCTTCAAGTGGGAGTAAAGCCAGGGGGTAACTCTGAATCATACCATTTCTTTCTTTTTTATTCCCCAGCAAATTCTATGCAAAAAAAAAAAAAAGCATGAAAGCCAATGAGGTAAAAGAAATAGTTGTTGAACTGATTGCATGATTTCTCAGCTGCAGAAATCATTAGAGCCGAGCACTGGTCCTGAGAAGTCATTGAGTGCCAACCAATCAATGTAGGAGTCACTTTTGGGCAAAAAGACTTTCTTCCCTCTGTTTAAGTGGTGATTTCATGTGACACCTCTTAATTGACATTAAAAAGACCTCTATTATTATGTGCTCAGATACTTTCCTTCTTTCAACCTCATTCTAGCTATGCCTTATGGAATAGAATCCAGCATTCCGGTTTCCTTAAGTCTGAATTGGGGGTAATACAAAAGATAAGCACTTAAAAGCTTCAGTCTTTCTTGAAGAGACAAGACTGTTCTAAACTACTGCTTCTATAATATTTACGGCTGTTTACAGAACCACTCTCTTATTTTGGATCATTCATTCCTAGCTGTCACTCCATCTGTGCTCAGTACAGGCCTGGAGCTTGCCCACTGGCTTTCCAGACAAAATCTCTACCCACACCATGCTCCCTCCTAAGCTTACAGCCCACCACACCCTGTGGATCCCCATCTCTTCCATCAAAATGTACCCATGCTACTTCTCCTACTGCCAGGAGCCCTATGTTTAAAAGAAAAGGAAGAAAGGGACAAAAACCGATGTTGCAGCAGCTTCCACAGTATAAAGGGGTTTGGATCCCAGGAAGTATTTTACTCATCAGCTGTCAATTCCTTTAAGGGGTCTTCTGTTTTGAATTTATTTCCAACTAGTACTACCTCAGTGGATAGCTGATAATTATCGTAGCTAATTACGATAAGTTGTGTGAAAAACAATGTTTATTTTAATGCGTCCTTAAGCTTCAAGGTATAAAACAGGGGTGCTCACACTTTTTCAGCATGCAAGCTACTTATAAAATGATCTCGTCAAAATGATCCATCAACTACAAAAATGCAAAACATATTTATTTGCATTTATTTATTGCATTTATTCATAAATGCAATGAGAATTCTTTATATGTACAATGTATGATTATGTACCTTATATAACATGAGCCCACATTGCACAACACAACATTATTAAGTATGTACATTTTTTGTCATGACCTGAGTTTACTCTGATGACTTGCACTGAAAGAAATGAGCCAGGGATACATAGTCTGAACAGTAACTGCTGACAGCCAGCCTCAAGCACACTTCCACATGATCATCAGTCATGGTGGAATGGTACTAGGACTTAATGATCTTTATGTGGGAAAAGGCCGACTCACATAAATAAGTAGAGCAGAATAATGCAGGTAGCACATTTTCTTGTGTTTGGGTACTTTCTGCAAGTAAGTTCCAGAACTGTTGATGTCCTCTGAACTTCAGCTGAATGTCAGCTTGTAGTGTCAAAATCTCTCATTCCGTATGAATGTGGTATGTTTTCACTTGGTCCAGCTCCCCCACTCATTTTAATACCTTTTCTTATGTTTTTTTTTTTTTTTGGGGGGGGGGGCATCACTGCCCTCTGGTGGTCGTGGGAGGTACCCAAGGCTGCTCCTGAGAGCCGCCGCTGGATTTGAACCGCCAAGCCCGTGGCCACAGTCCCGCACTCAACCACTTACGCCACCGGGGCTCAGTCCGCCCTTTCTAACGTTTAAGAGAAAAAACCAAGGTCTAAAATTTGATGATAACTTGCCAGTTTTGCTGCACCTAGCGCAGTTGTTTGTGCATGCATTTGACACCTAAGATTGCATCTGATTGGCTGAGCTGTATATCAGTGAAGTGACAGAATTAATGATAAGCATACATCTATTTTTTTTAATGCCATATGATCTGCCCACACTACATTTGCGATTGACTAGTAGATCGCAACTGATGGGTTGAGCACCCCTGGTATAAGAAGTACAAGATCATCTCCAGCTCCTAGTTTCTGGACACTCAATAATAATAAGTCAATTCCGACTCAAAGCAAGCCTGTACCCTAAAATGGAACTGCCCCACAGGATCTCCAAGGTTATAAGTTTTCACCGAAGCAGAATGCCGTTATCTTTCTCCTGTGGAGTGGCTAATTCCTACCAGGGACCTTTCATAAGCTCGATCACTGAGCCACTGGGGCACCAGGGATCCCTCATAACAAAATAATACAGGGATCCCTTATTCTAGATGTGTGATTTGTCGGACTGTAACTTTTTATGGGCCCCACAATGACAATCTGTCCCAAACTCGAACCCCTCCACCCCCCAGTGACCACTTGTTAAACACGTGGCCAGTTTTGTTGCTGGATTCCTTTAGAGTTCTACGAAAAATAGAACCTCGGGTCTGTGTGGCTATAAACAACTTCATTAGGAGCAGTCATTTTTGAAAACGGATACATTGAGGGCCTGTCCTTTTCCTTCTGGAATGCAAAGAAGGTGGAAAGAATTAAAACCTACCAGCGACTGTCTCTCACAGCAGGGCAGTCGCAAGAGCTCTCAGACAGCTGAGAGAAAAATATAAAAATGCTAATTTAAAATCCGTTCATCTGCTGTTTCAGGCACATGTGTGATCTATGTTTCTATTGGCGCCATGTGACAGGAACGTTCGCTATGTCTGCTCCTGAATAAAACTGTGCTCTAGCCCTCGCCTCCATACAACAGGCCCTCTGCACCAGTTATTCTCGGTACATCGATTCTCTAATTTCCTTCCTCTGGGGCACAGAAACTGTTAGTTCTTTCTAAGTTGTTACACTAGACTTCCTCCTCCTCAAAATCCCTTTCAAAGTTGTTCAATTTCTGTATTTGCGCCTTTCTTTACCACAAATTGTATCCATCCCTATTTTCTTCACTTTGGCTGCTTTCGTCATTTGAAAAGTACCTATTTGCCTTACTTGCTTGGCATGTGTATGTTACATGTGTTGTTGTTATTATTATTACTGGTGTTGGTAATAGGGTGGCGCTTTTGAGTCACTTTTGTCTCATGGAAGACAGAACAAAACACTGCCTGCACCATCTTTCCAACTGTTACGTTTGGGCCTACTACTGCAGCCCCTGTGTCAGCCTGTCGAATCCAAGGTTCCTTCATTTTCATTGCTCTTCGACTTGATCAAAAAAGGATGTTCTTTTCCTGAGACTGGCCTCTCCTGAGAACATGGTCAAAGTACATAAGACAAAGGCTCACCACCTTGCTTCCAAGAAGCGCCCTGTACTTCTTCAGAGATAGATTTGCATATTCTCTCTTTGTCAGTGATCCTACAAATTCATCAATGTTAATTTAAAAACATTGAAGACCCAAACGACGCTATCAGTTTTATAAAAGGTGTGTGGTGGTGTAATGGGCTGGCCTGCCAACCACATGGTCAGCAGTTGTCTGTGGGAGACAAACGAGGCTTCTGCTCCTGCCCAGATGGATAGTCTTGGAAGGCCGGGGCCAGCTCTAGCCTGTCCTCTAGGGTAGCGAGGAGAAAGAGTTGACTCTACAGTACTAGTTTAGGCTTTGGCTTGTCAGCTGAAGTTTTCAAAACACTCTGACTTGCATGGATAGTTGGTTTTGTTTTTTTTCCTTATTCCAGCACATCAAGGCATTTAATTACTCTTGCATGATCCTTGGTAATTTTAGTAGCAACACTTAGAAAAGCAATTGACATTTTCACATAACATTTTAAGGATAAAATTTAATAAAAGTTTTAAAAGGTATGACATTTAGTAAACGTGCCTTGCTGAGGCTCTGTTGAAAAGAAGGCAAGAGGTGACCTCACTCTTGAAATAGGAAATTACCTTCCCATTCATCTTTGATGTGATCTCTGACATTCAGATTGATGGTCACATCGGCGCGGACTCGTGTGGGCCAGTTCTCCCCGATGTTGGGCTTGGCAACCTCCACGACGGTGAAAGCCACGATAGGCTGGGCCATTCTCGCCCAACCTCCAAACACGACACCGCCATATTCTGACTGCCTGAAAAGCAAAACCAGGGATCATCACACCGACACAACGCTCTCCATCTTCGCACAGGAGAAGTGAGTCAACAGTAATACATGCTTAGAGCATATTTACACCTTACTGCTAATAGCACTCATTTCACATCTACTTCAGAACCTACAAGGGAAAATCTAAGCTGGAAGATAGTCCCTGAAAAACAGTTAAACACTTTGAATGCAAGATCATTCTGGAGGTGAATCCCTTTATCAAAGGAAGAAAGAATACAAGACAATGAATAAAATGTTTAGGTTTCTATCCTTTTTTTCTCTTTGCCAAAACTGTTTGGATTTTTATATTATTGTCATGTATTTCTATAACCTAATTCAAAATACATCTGAAAATAAATAAAATCCAGCAAGCACCTTGACTTGGGGGATGATATTTAAGCTATGTAAAAGATGCTGTCATGGATTGGAAGTGGAAAATCAAGCTAGTTATGTAATTGGACTCGCAGCATCCCAAACGAACCAGTGACTTTGTTTTTACCTCATTTAGTGCATTTGGAACATCAACAACAAAATACTTCAGCAACACTACAGAACTGAAAAGCAATACCAAAAGCAGCAGGTTTACAAAGATTCAACAAAGAAAAGGTGATCCTGTTCCAAGGAAAAGATTGTTTGTGTCTCAATTAAAAAAAAAACAACGGAGAAATTACTACGACTGAAACAAAATTCATTAAAAAACAAGACAGCCTGGTCCTTTCATGCCTCATCATTTTTAACAGGTTTAAAAGAGGGTCTATCAGGAACAAGGATTTTTTTTTTTAAGTTTTACTAAAATCTGCGAGGGTTAGCACCAAGAGTGTCATTTTCTCCACTCTACTGAAAATGGTGTAACAAAAAAAAAATTTTGTTGTGGTTTTATAAATGCAATTTTGGTTTTATTTGGCCGTTAAGTAAAATATGTGAGCTATATTTTAATTGCTAATTAATAAATCCTCAGTTTCTAAAATGGCCAAAATTAGGCTCAGAATCTGGACATAAAAATTTAAGGTAACCACACACATATGCAAGCTTTCTTATTAAGCACTATGCAAACAATGGGCAATAATTTGAGCAGAGCTGTGGGCAGAGATGCTCACCCAGTGGTATACAAATTTCACACTGCTAGCGCCTACTGACTCAACTGATTATTAAGTCAAAAATACTTTTCCTTAAATGTTGTGTTTTAGAATCTCACCCGAAATAACTTTTCACATAGTAATTAAAAAATAGAACTGTATATGAAATAAAATTTAGAAGAGAAAAAATAGACCATAATCATAGTATCCACATTAGCTCTCTGTAATTAGTAATGAGAAAAGTCTGGAAGATACCTGAGTCATTTCACATTCAAAATATGTTCAGTCTGTCACAGAGAAGGCAGTAAGTATAATGGTTTATTTATGCATGTGTGACAAAAAAAAAACATTTCATAGAATAAAATGCATTTGTTTATAGTCCCTCCTGATACTTAGTAACTTATTTACATCAATTCATATTTAGACTGAATTTGGGAATGAAGAGCATTTGCCGCACCAAAAAGTAAAACCAGCTTTCACAAATCTCGTGATGTCTAGATGCCTACAAAAACTAACTAAGATGAAAATCGTTTGTGACTAAAGGAATGATAGACATCAGCTGGCAGGTGGGGAGGTGAGATTAAGCAGTAGTTCCTGAAATAAATGTATCTATTTAACTAACCCCCAAAAGATTTCTGATGATTTTGTCTCTTCAAGGAAATCTGTACTGTCCACGTAATGCTCTTCTTGCTCATTCACACCATCTGACAGGTCTTTTTACAAAGGTTGCAGGAAACTACTGCCCCACCTACAAGAAGAGTCGGGGTGGTAGAATACCTTTTACCATGAGCTTCGTCCACTACTTAACCTGTCTTGCCCCAGGCTGGTCGCAGGCCAATCCACACTTCTCTCTCTCTCTCTCTCTCTCTCTCTCTCTCTCTCAATCCACACTCCTCTCTCTCTCTCTCTCTCTCTCTCTTCACTAATGTCCAACCTCCTCCTTTTCACATCTGTCTCTTCCCACCCCTACCTTGGCCTTTCTTCTTGGATCCACAGTCTTGCAGACCCACCTCCAAGTGATTTATATTCACATTTAATATTGTAACACTTTTGATATTTTAATCCACGATAAACCATTTCTCAGATGACAGACATCTCCTATTTTGGAGGGGATCTTCATGGCAAGTATGCTGTTTCCAACAGACGGATGAGGTTTCTGAGATAAGCATGTCAGTCACCAATCGCCCTAAACTCACCAGGGCTTCATTCTGCTAACACTGTCTTCGATGTCCTGTCTAATTTCATACGTAGACTCCAAGCGGAAGAGATTGAAGTTTCTGAGGAGGTAGTCATGAAGAGTCAAAAACTGCAAATTCAACTTGGGAAGAGCAAGACAACCTAAAATGAAAATAACATCCATATGTGACTTATCATTTTATTCGCACATCTGTTCTAATTAGTTAAAAACTGACACCACAAATTTGATAGTAATCTAATTTAACGATACCTGAACTACAGCATATGAGGGGCTTTCTTTTTGGAAAAATTCCAACATCTTTCAATTCTGCTTTTCCACAAAATTCTCAGAGTCCAGTCCCATTTGATAATTATTAGCTTTATTTTCACACAAAAAATAGCACAAAACTCCTATTCTCACATTTTATGTGAAAAATTCTTACATTTCCACATAAAAGTCTTAAAAATTCGGGGTAAGAATGAGTTTCATTAATATATATAAAATCAATTTATCAGACTCATAAGCAAACTGTTTCTAAAAGTATTGAAAGGTATCCAAAGTTAATAAAGTCTCAAATAGCTAAATTTTCTTTTATTACCGCCTTTATATGAAAGATCCTGAAGGAAGTAGTACAGCTTTTCCCTAAATTCATCAAAAATTGATTCGGCTCATTACAGTGGATACACTGACCTCCAATGACCACTATCGTACTCTTACCCAATGCCTCCTGCCTACATTTTAAGGACAAGGCATCAATTATACTTAAGTTGCTATCCCTTTACTGAGTATAGTAATGGACAATATTTTTCTTTATCCTCATTTAACACATTATTTCCCTGGGGTAATAAGTGAACAAACGTCACTAACTATAGCAGACGTCTAAAATAACAAAAACATAACCAAACTCAGACTACATCAGACTGGAAAATAATTTTTTTCATTACCCTTATCCATATCTTCTAGAGTCAGAAGCAACAACAAACTGTGGTAAACTGAGAGCCTGGATGAAAGTGTAAGTGGCCTAATTACACTCGTGACCACGGGCTTGAAAGACCTGCTCTAGTGAAAGAAGACTTCCACAGACAGAGATAAGATGATTTCTCTCCCCAGCCGCCTTTCTGTAAGATGGCTCTGCTGAAAGATGCCTATCTGGAAAAGCAGTCACTCTCCCATTGTGCCTATCACACTAAGAGTCGGCGTCTCCTTTGTCCCTGGGTTGTCCAGTACTTAGGTTAAGTGCAGATGCACATACTTCTCCAGGAAGCAGGTTCTTCACACATGCCCTCTACAAGAGGGTAAGTTCTCACCTGTCCACAAGGATGCTTACCTCTAACAGCATGGATTCCTGTCTATTCACTGTTCTTAAGGAGTGATTGGCACCACCTGACACCATGTTCACTCGCCTGCCAGACACTTCCTTTGAGGTGTTCTCCTAAAAGCAGGGCCTCTCAGATTCACTGTGCCTTATCTATTGTATATGTGCCTAATGACGGCTTGCATGCCTCACCACTATATAGACTCACTGTAAAATAAACTAGCTTGCTTCCTCTTATTCCAATATTGAAAATGAGCCCTTGTACCTATTTATTTACATTTTTTCTGTCCTTATCTATTTTCCTTAATCGCACATATCCTTCCTATGGATCACTTCGATTATGGGACTAGATCCCACAATATACCTAAAGACAAGAAACACCACCATACAAAATGGTACATAATTTACCTGGGTAAATTTAGATTTATGACCTAACACTCTTTTTAAGGGCTGAGGTTGATGGATCTAAGATAATCACAGATAAGGCTCCCTGTGGACTTACACATGTGCAAAACTATAGATACCCAAAAGTCAGTGTGTTTAACTCAGTTATATAGAATAACCCAGAGATTATTCTGGATGCCTAAACTAAACAGCTGTTTTAAGTACACCCATAGAGAATACCCACAATAGGTCCTATGATGGTTAAAGAAACAATTCTTGTTAAATGACCATCAATTTTTTCTCCAACTTATAAAACTGAACTCAATGACATGTATTCTTTTTTTTTTTAGGTATCACTGCCCTGGTGGTGGGAGTAGTAGGAGGCCCAGCCTTTGCTCCTATGAGCGGGAACTGAACCTCCACCCCAGTGGGCCGCAGTCCTGCGCACAACCACTACGCCACCGGGGCACAGCCTCTAATGACATGCATTCTAACAAAAGGAACACGTGAAAGGGGTTGCTTACAACAACAATGAAAAACAGAATACATCACAAAATGATCGGATTAATCATGAAATGATTGTGATCACTCTGGATGGTTTCCAACACTGCTTCTTGAGCAACCAAGAAAATTTGGCATTATATGAGAAGGGTAGCTTGGGTTAAGGACAGGGTTTTTTTCATAGTGCTGAACAGAAATCGTCTTTCTTCTGGGTTGTAACACTCGAACTACTGAATCTAAGCATCTGACACCAATGACCACTAAAAAAAGGAGAGAAACAAAAAGATATTCCTTGCCTCGGAATAATGGAATGTTCCAGCCATCTGGGGTCTTGCTAAAAATACAGAACCTTGGCCTGATCTAGCCTCTCTAGAGGCTCTAAGAAACAATGGAGGGCGGAGGACTGTGCTGAAGTTAATCAGAAATAGCTGGACTGTGGAAAGCGGTGAGGATATAGATCTGTCAAAAAAGGGCTTTTCAAAGCAAAAGTCAGATTGAATTGGGTATCAAGGGATGCAAAGTTGGGTAGTAAAATTAAGAAG
Source organism: Nesogale talazaci (assembly GCA_004026705.1). NCBI lineage: Eukaryota > Metazoa > Chordata > Mammalia > Afrosoricida > Tenrecidae > Nesogale > Nesogale talazaci. Next base: position 437,722 of record PVJH01000101.1, on the reverse strand, counting down.
AAATGTTACCAAAGTCAGGAAGGAGTCAAGGCTCAGGTCAAAGGGTCAGGGCTGTTCTCTGGGATCAGCCATGGTGGGCACTGGGTCAGGTGGCCTAGATGATGCAAAGGTTTTTCCGTGTTCTAGTCAATAAGCTCGACTTGTTGTAGGGTTTTCTATATCTTCCTTATTTTGTTTAAAAAGGTGAAACACAGTGAGCATTATTTAAAAAGTCATTTTATTGGGGACCTTACAGCTCTTACCACAATCCATACCTATATCCATTGTGTCAGGCACATTAATACATATGTTGCCATCATCATTTTCATAACATTTTCTTTCTCCTTGAGCCCTTGCTATCAGCTCCTTCTTGCCCCACCTCCCCCCCCCCAACATTTGATAACTTATAAATAATTGGTTTGATTTGTTTTGATGTCTCACATTGCTGTCTTCCTTTGCCCATTTTTCTGTTGTCTCGAGAGGGAGGTTATTTGTCAATCATTGTGATTAATTCCATCTCATACGCTCACCTTCCCTCCTGATACCACTACTCTCATTATCGGGCCTGAAGGGTTCATCTGTCCTGGATTCCCTGTGTTTCCAGCTCTTATCTGTACCAATGTACATACTCTGGTCTAGGCAGATTTGTAAGATATTATTGGGGTCATGATAGTGGGGGAGAGGGATGCACTAAAGAACTATGAAAATTGTGTTTCATCAGTGCCACAGTGAGCATTTTTTCACAAAGATTTATTTTAACTTTTTTTACATAAAACTTGTACATCCACCCTAATTTCGCACTTTCCTAGGATGCGGGCAAACAGCTCCAGAAGCTGCAGTATTAGCGTTGATTTCACCTCCTTCATGACATCAGAATTTGGGCCATACCCCCACCTGTACCACCACCACCACCACCAGTACCACCACCTCCAATCACCAGCCCCATGGCACATCACAGCCATGCTCCTGGCCAGCCGCGGGCGAGAGATGTCAGCGTGCCGGGCTTGTGTTTCCCCATGGAACCAACCAGCCCTTTCCACTGAACTATATCAATCAAAGGAATGAGGAAAGACGGTACTTGGTACTGAACAAAAGACGTTCTAAGCTCAGATCAGCAATACAGGACAATATCAAAAACTAGATATTAAGACTACAGTTTTTCTTTAAAGGATTTCTGTATTTCTTAATTATTAAAAAGTCAACATATCCTCAAGTGGTGACTTGCCTTTTAGAGACAGACTTAAGAGTCCACTAAGCTTATTTTTAAATAGGTCTTCCCAATACGTCAGAATGTACTTCCTCATAAACTTAACAGTCAGGATGATTGAAAAGTCGTTTAGAACCAAACCGAGTGCATTTGGCCGGTGAACAAACTAGACAGGACCAGTTTGAACAAAACTGTACGCGTGTTCCATAGCACACAATTTCCGAGGGGTACTCGATGGGGACAATATTCTCATCCCAGTATTTTCATACACAATAAGGGTTTGTCAATTGACAATACCTTTTTGGGATGGCCGCTAGCTGACACCGCAGTCTAACATGCTACCAAACACAAAACACAGTCTCCCATCATAGGGGCACGTGAATGCTCCTTTGCGTGCCGACTCCACTCCCACTGCCACCGGGTCCAGCTCAGGTCCCAACAACTCTACCCTGTGGGGGAGCACGTTCCTCGGGGCCCCCAGACTGCACACCCTGACAGCAGTGAGCAGACAGCCTCCCTTTCTTCAACAGCCTACTGGTTTGAACAGTCGGTCTTCAGCTTAGCAGGCCACCTGGGCTCCTTCCTTGTATTATTAGGTCTCTTAAAAACAATTCTTTAAAAAAAAATTCTTCTTGCTTTCTGGATATACCTTATACTGGGTGAGATACGAAGGTTCTTCAAAAAGTCCATGGAAAACGTCTTTTATGGAAAGACTATTCCTGGATTTCAAATTATTTTGTACCAAAATACACTCATATTGACTTTTCATTATCTGAACAGGATCAAGGTGGAGGCACTAAACAGGCTACAACATCAGTTTGAAAAGAATCCCTTATCAGAGCAACATGAATCCTGCTAAATTTGAAGCAAAAGAAGCTTTTATGGTGAAGCATGGATGGAAGAATGGGGCAATCATACTTTACGCTTCCCGAGTTTTCAGAGTCGGTATTCCCAAAGAAAGCGGTTTACGCACAGATACCCTGTTTTCAGAAGACGAGGTGATGTGGAAGACGAAGCCTTCCTTGCACATCAGTTCATGAGGCAAATACTAATTTTTTGTGGGCCCTACTTGAAGAAGTTCCGGGATCAACAGCAGAGCAATAGCCAACATCACAAACATTTCCATTGGTTCCACTGACACAATGCTGACTAAATAAAAGTTGAGCAAACCTTCTGCTATAGCCAATGGCAGAACTTTTAAAAACTATTTTAAACACGTGGAATCAAGATTCTGAAGCATTTCTTGAAAGAACTGAACAACAGAATGTGAAACATAGCTTACCAATAAAATTTTGGGACAAAATACAATCAAAGCAATGGCTACCAAGGGGTGGAAGTGGTCCAGTCAATGCAAAAGCAAGTGGAAGCGGTCCAGTCAAGAGCAAACACATAGCAATGGTTTGGAGGTATGCTCGAGGTATTGTGATAGTTCCCTTTCTGGAGGACCAAAGAATGATACCATGTGCTCGTTAGTAGTGCTTTGAGAAATTTAGCTACAGCTACAGCTTTAACTGAAAACACCAGTGACGTTGCACAAGAGAATCCTTCTCCACAAAGATAATGCTCCAGCTTATTCCTCTAATCAAACAAGTTCTATTTTTTAAAGCTAAACTGAATGCTACCAGGAAAATTTCCCTTACCATACCTTCTCCAGAGTAATACTCAGTTGGGACAATGTTCTCATCCCAGATTATCTTCTCAGTTGGATACAAAGGCATCTGGTTTAACTGCTGAATCTGAGAAATTCGGCGTTCATGACGAGATACCTAAAAGACAGAAAACAGGTCCATGTAGAAAGTTAAGAGTCATTCATTGCCAACCAAAACAATTTCTAGGAAAACTCATAAAGTATGGAATGAGAAGCTTTATTCCGTTACTGTAGCATTTAATTTTTCCCCGTTTCCTTTTTCCATATTCTGCATCGATGACTGAGTGAAAAGTGTGGTGGGCTCTGGACACAGATTGAAGTTCAAATCCCAAGTCTTCCACTTATGAACGATGTGAAACCTGGGGCAGTGATCGTAGGGTCCTTTTCTAGCCTCCTGATTTTAGGGTTCTTTTCAGTAAGATTAATACAATGCCACTCACCTCCCAGGCTTCTCATGAAAATGAAACAGAACCTTGAAACAGTGACAGCGTGCCTGAGACTTGCAAACAGCAAGCTTCAACCCTCAGTCTGGGCTCCAGCTTTCAGTCCCTCACTCACACTAGCCATCCAATCCAGGAAGGGCCCTAATCCTGCGGCCTCGGCTTTCAACTTAGCAAAACGACACTTGAACTTGATCTATAGGTGCTTTCATTGTTGCCATTCTAATCACCTACGTTCAGTACAATAAAAATAACACCCCTGAACTAACAGAAACTAGAATAATATCTTGGGGAATATGTGTCAAATGCTCTTTAGCACTGATACTATCTGAGGGGGAAAAATCATACTGTTATAACATCCCAGTAACTTTTCATCACAATTTCAATTTAGAAGGCTGCCAAGCCCTAAGGAAATCTGTGAAAAAGAAGGAATTAAGGATGTGGGTATACTATAGATTTTTAAGGTTATTTTCTTTTGGTAAAACTGAGAAATTTTATCCATAAGATCCTAAAAGGAACAGTATCAACTTTATCTTCCTTTATAAAGAGTCTGGGAAAATCCCTCTTTCTTTCTATAGCCAGGAATTGTTATTTATTCCAAACTTATGAGAGGGGTTTGACTTAGGAGAGATTTTATGTTGTCAGAAAATACCACAAGGGATTTTTAGAAAACACCTGTGCTGAGACAATGAAAAATGATTCATAAGGAAGGCAATCTGAACCATACACTTCATGTCCTGACTACAGTGATAAAAATAGGATTTTTCTACTTGAATTAATTTTAAAGCCCTTCCGAAGGATATCTAGCCAGTCATTAAACACCTGTTACTAGGCTTAAACATCTGCTACACATGGTGTCTGTTTTGTCACTGGCCCCCAAATTAGCATACCATTCTCTATCCTCTGGTAAAGGACTGCACTTTACGCCCTGTATTAAAAGTATGCGCCTGGAAAGAAAGCCACAAAACTGTGTACCTTGGATGGTATGTGCACACAAAAAATCCGTACAGGAGTTTTAAAAAGTTAGTGGGACAAACTTGTTATAGTGAACTGGGTACAAGTTCACAGAGCAGATTGGTCTCCCATTCAACAATCCATAAACGTGCTTTTATGTCACGGACTGCTATGCCTACAATGCAAGGTCACTTAAAGATGTACAACAAGCTGACCAACCTAATAAGAGTAAAACTGGCTATCTCTTGCCCAACCCACCACCCACCTCCATTCACTGCCAAAAAAATGGGAAAAATTACAATGTCCCACACATCAAAGACATGCATAAAATGCATCACGTTGGTAGGTTCATCTGGCATCATCTTATAGATCACACACAATGGCGCTCCCCTGGGGAAAGGCGGGGCTGTCTGCTCCCAGAAAGAAGAACCGTCCCAGAAACGCTACCCTGTCTTAGGGGTCGTCAGGCCTTGGAGTCGACTCAATGGCAGTGAGTCGGTTCTATGGAAGCTGCAGGGAGCCCTTGGGTGGTTCACTGGTGAATAATGGTTCGAGACCACCTCACAGGAAGGGCGGCCAACCTGCCTCTCAAGGGCCCAGCTTGGAAAGCCCTCAGAAATGCTGCGGTGCTCCTGGGCACACACAACTTGGCCAGGGTCAGAATGGAGAACACTGGGTCACTCACACCATCCCTACTCCACGAATGCAGTCTCGTGTTGGGATAACAGCCCGGCTGCAAAACAACAAAGTCTGATCCAATTTGTTTACAAAATCCACACAAAACTGGATTATGCTCCGATGAGTCTTTATAGGTAAATCCACAATAAAAAGTCCTAGAAGAATGTGAGTTTTGTTCTAAACATTTTCATAGTATGGTTTTGATAGTACTCATGCATTATAATATAACTGAAAAGAGGGACATAAAGATTTTAAAAATAATTTTAAAAAATATCAGGAGAATATAGATAAAATTGTTTTCAATGGGGACAAAATTATAGTCAGAAGGATAAGACTTCCACTTTATAACTTTATCTGCCTCAGTAACGGGCTTTATTTCTAAAATGATGTATTACTTTAATTTGAAAACTACTACTAAAAAAAGTATTAGTTTGGGAGTGAAAGCCCCTGACTCCAACAATGATTCAGAAATCCCTTAATTACTTCAAAACTATTCCTGAGATTTGCTAATGATAACAGTATGGGGTTTAGTGTTCAAAGCATTATTATATTTAAGCGACTGATTTTAAAATCTGCCTGTAGATGTGTAGGTTTACATGTAGTGTGAGAGTACGGTGGGGGTGGAGGGGAAGCTGCCTTCAAAGAAGGAATGGTGTCAGCTATCCCTATCAATGCCCCAGTCTATTGGGGGAGGGGGGGGGAAGACAAACAAAAAACCACTGACAACACCAAATGACAATGCCATTCCAAAAGAGGTGGGGATTCTTCAGTCTAGCACAGCCGTTATCAACCTTCCTCATGCCGCGACCCTTTCATACAGTTCCTCGTGTTGTGGTGACACCCACTCCTCCCCAACCATAAAATCATTTTCGTCACTACTTCATCACTGTAATCTTGCTACTGTTATGAATTGGGCGAACCACAGGTTGAGAATGGCTGGTCTTGAGGAAAGCTGTTTCAGACCTACAGTTTCAAGATGACTCAAAAAGTAAGAAAGGTTAAACACACACACACACACACACACAATTGAAACAATAATGGTATTTACCAACAATTCCAGAAGAAATTCTTTATCAAATGTTGTGTCTTCATTTATAGGAAGGGTTGGCAGCAAGCAGAGGTATGATGCCACCTGGTGGAGTGTGTTTGAACTGCAGGATAAAGAACATTTCCAATAAAAATATTTTTTAACAACCTACTTGACTTCAAGTACGAAACATGATAGCTTGCCAGTAGTTACAAGAGCTTCCTTATTCTTCCCAAATTGCTCTTTTATAATCCATCCCATCCCCTGGAAACCACTAATCTGTTTCCTAACTCTTGAGGGTATCCTTTCCCAATGATTAAATAATCGGGACCATTTTTCACAAAATGATTTTTCACAAAGTTGAATGCATTTGAGATGCTCCCATCCTGTTGGGTTCCTTTGTATTGCTGAGTAACATTCTATTTTAAAAATGCATCAGTTTATTTATCTGATCATCAGTGAAATGTTATTTGTGTTGTTTCCAGCATTTAACCTTTATAAATAAAACCTTCAGTAAAGGATCACCATGAATCCTAACTGAACACCAGTGAGGGTGGCCAGAGGGAATCACAATGCCATCACTGTCTGTCAGTTTGTCATCTGGGGTGGCTTTCTTTTGGCTTTGATGCTGGAAGCTACCCTGCCAAAATGTCGTTTACTAGCAGGCTCACCCACGACAGGCAGATTTTAGTAGAGCTTCCAGTTTCCAGCCCCAAAAGGAGATGGTCCACTTCTCTGGTTCTGTTGTTAAGTCCTCTCAGGTCATTGCTGACTCCGTTTACCGCAGAGACACTGAGGGATTAGGCGATGCAAACCTTATGCACTGTCTGAAACCCTCCTGAAAGATGAGCCACTCAGGTTGAAAAGCACTTCAAACATGACTGAGGAAGAGCTGCCTCATCAAGGCAGAAGGACTTCTGTTTTAAACACATCGGTTTAAGGAGTGGGTGGAGCAGAATTTCTGTAATCTTCATTTGCTGATGAGACATAACTCAAAATGCAAACAGGGGCAAACCCCCAGTGGCAGTTACATAATCTGGTGTCAACTTGCAAAGGGGTGGAGTCTAGCCTGTCAATCAGGTTGCAGCTTGATGACTCATTTGGAGGCGCCAGAGCCCACTGGAGGCCAGACACACACAGACTTTCTGCTTCGTCTTCCTGCTGAGGAGCCACAGGGAGCTGCATTGCTGTAGCCATAGCCCTGGAACTGGAGGAGCTGCGTGGAGACCCACGCCAGCGTTGAAATGTTTTCACTGCCATTGGAGCCATAAGACTTTCCACCCAGTGGGCTGTGATCTTCCTGCATTCAGCATTATTACATGGCTGCGTGAGTCTAAAGAAGAAGTTAGGAACTCATATTGGACACATGGGTTAATAGCGGACTTAAGCACTTGATCTGGACGGGGCTGGGGTGTTTCTCAATACACAACTGCTCCTTTTTTAAAGCTCTTTCTTCTACACATGCGTGTCTCTGGGTGTTTCTTCAGTCAAGCAGAACCAACACACCGCCGTTACAAGGTGGACTGGCATGGTGGTTGCAACAAGGAGCTCGAACATAACGATTTTAAGGCAGGTGCAAGGGCAGGTGGGGCCTTGTTCTGTGATGCACAGAGCCACTGCTCATCAGAACTGCCATGGTGGGGCCCAGCAACAGCAGCATGAAGAAATGGTAAAGCATTGTTACACATGACTTTTTACTTTTTTCAAATGAAAAACATCTTTCACAGACTTGTCAGCTGTCCATTTTTTTTTCCGGCAGAGTATTTGTTCAAAATGTTTGTCATTTTATGACCGGTTCTATAATTTCATTAAGTTCTGAGACTTCTGGATACTAGTTCATTATAGACTACCTACATATTTGAGTATAAGTCGACCTGAGTATCAGCTAAGGCACCTAATTTTACCATTAAAACTGCGTGCTGAAAAACTCGGCTTACACACGAGTGTGCTATATACAGTACGGGTGCACAGGTATTTTCTCCTGCTTCGTGACTTGTTCTTACATGCAAAGTTTGCAAAGAATAAAAGGTTCTGATTATTTTTTCCCTTTCTCTTCTGGGGTTATTATGTGGGATTCCTAAGAGGTCTCCTTGCCTTTCCCCTTCTATCCACACTTCATTTTCCACATAGAATTTCAAAGGGATCCATTTAAAACTTGTATCAGACTTGTTACATCGCAAAAGCTTTCAATGGCTTCTCATTTCACGAAGTATAATAAGCCTGTCACTTTACTTCATGTTTTCATTTTAATTCCAAGTCCATTTTATTATTTTTCTATTAATTGTTTGAAGAAATCAACCTGACCTGGATCACAAAGATCTTCCCCTATAGTTCCTTCTAATAGTTCTAGTTTAGCATGTAGGCCTATGACGTGTTGAGTACTGGAGGTCTTGATCAAAGTCCAAAATTTGAATATAGCTGTCAATTGTTCTTGCACTGTAGCCTTGCTTTTTTCATAAGTGGTCTTGGCACCTTTAGCTGAAAATCAATGAACCATGTATTGTTCATTGGTCTGATGTTGATTTCATTAATATATGTGCTTATGCTTTGGTCACTATCTTGTCTTACGCTATCACTTCATAGTCAGTCTTAGAATCTCATGATGCAAGTCATCCAACTTTGTTCTTTGTGAAAGTGTTTTTTCCTTATCTTAGTTTTTCTGCTTTTGCCATGTAAATGTTGGCTTGCAGGCTTGTAAATAACTTCTGTGAGATCATCCTGTTGGAATTTATAGTGGGACCACACTATATTGACAGATTATGGGGGGGAAGGGAAGTCACATGCTAACATTATTGAAGTCTCTCTACATTTTTTTATTTTAAAAATCAATCCCCTTTAATTGTATACAGTTCCTTAACAAGGTTTCAGATGCTACATGAAAACTAACTTGGAAGAAAGGCCCCCTTTTTGCATTCTGGAAGAGGATCAGCTAGCAGGAAAGCAATTGAAAAATGCTTGTTTCCCTCTTCTTATCACAAAACTGGGGAAAAGTGGGTTCTCTTCCTTTACATCCACCTCCTAACACACTGAGCCCAGAAACCCAACCGTCTCTAAGTGAGCCAGTTACAGAGATTGCAGAAGGTCACCCAGCTCACTATACATCTATTTTTCATTTTGGAAAACATATTTCCCACTAACAATATTAATGCTCACAGTTCCCCTACATTATATTTACTGAAATTAAGAATGTATTAATATAAAAAGACAAAGTTTCTCAGTTATAATTTCTAATTTAGTATTAAATGTCAATTGATATAATCCATATAAACCCAAGGGTTATTTTTTTGGTTTTTTTTAACCCAAGTATTTAAGGAATTGGAGGCAAAAAACATTCTCTAAATGAAATGTAAAGAAAAACAATTGAAATAAAAATAACCCTAGTAAAGTGTTTTACAAAAACATGACAATGCTTTTATAACCTATGGTCATTCTTCCATAGACTCTGAAAAGTCCAAACCAACCCAGCTGCTTGGGTGGCTTCTCATTCAAAGCAACCCTCACCACAGTGTGGAAGTGCCTCCAGGCTTTCCAGAGTTACACCTCTTCACATCAACATCTTTCCACCACATAGCAGGCAGTGGGTTTGAGCACGGGCTGTCTGGTTGGCAGCTGGGGCTTTAAGCACAGGGCTTCCCAGGCTCACCCTTCCACCTAAGGATATCAGCGCAGACTAAATGAAAACATACAAACCTATAATACGTAAAGAAACTGTAAACACAATCTATAAAGAAGTGAGAAACGAAGAGGAAATGTATACAGCACAAACTGGGTAAAGGACTAGTACCCGGGATATGTAAAGACTTCTTAAAAATAAAACCTATTTTTAAGACAAGCAATGGAATCCAAATGGAAAGGGATATTGAGAAATTCAAAAAAGAAATGCAAATGACTTTAAAAGCGGATGTTCAATTTCTGAGCAAAATCAGAGCGCAGAGTAAACTTTTTTTCTGATTGTTGATGTTCTTGGATTGCCAAATCCAGATTGACCGAGTGATAGCACTGCTGGTGTGAGGGTCAGTGAGGGTGGACTTTTCTGAAGGAAACTCACTAACATGCCACACATTTGAAACCCCTTATGTCCACTAACTGCTGTTCTAAGGCATCAAAACCAAGCATTTTACATGAAAACATAAAGCATACTTGTCACAGATTGTTTACAATAGCAAAATATCAATTTCATTGATAAGAAGAGTGATTTTAAAAAGTTCACAGAATTGTATGTAGATATTAAAAGGAAGAAGTAGATTACGTGGCATTATGTAAGGGTTAGCGAATCCACTTATTAAAATGAAATCAACCAACCTCAGTTGGTTGCATTTTAAACAGTCAATGATTAGGGTTAGGGTTAGGGAAAAAAGAAGAAAAAAAAGAAAGATAAATGGTCAATGAACTAAACATAATTTATTTCTTCTGAAGATGAGAAGATAACATGAGGGAGCTCTGAAAGGTCTATGGAGAAATGGAATTGAAGGTTAATGGAAATTTTTCCACAAACTTTTTTTGGGTTTTGGAAATGAGGATGGCAACATACATATGTGTCCTTGAGACAACTGAATTATGGACTGTATAAGATTTTTTAAGAGCCTCCCCCCCAAAATTTAATAATTTAAAATTTAATAATTTAATAATAAAGATGTTTAAAATGTTGTTTAGGTGCCCCCTTACACAATAGAATGGTTAAAACCTGAGGCTCAGCTTCCAGACAGCCTGGGTTCAAAACTTGTCTACCAGCTGCTTGCTTTGTGACCTAGGAAAATTATTTACTAATTCTATGGCTCGGTTTTTTATATATAAAGTAGTACCAACTCCCACAGGAATGTTTTGAGGATTAAATTAGCTCTATGCTTACCAGAACATTCTCCCAGAGTAAATAAACTTTTGCTGTTAATGATTTTTGAAAGAGCAGATTGCTATGTGTCAAGGGGGTATTACTGATTTCATAAATTACCCGATTTTAAGTTACAAGTTTTCATATCACATATAACAATACACCATTAGTTTGGGGTATACAGTGTTGATAAACTGATGAATCCAGTGTATGCTGTATTCTTAAGAAAAATGTTAATAAGCCATTTAAAATACAAATTTTACAGAGAAAAAATGATTTCAAATAAAAGTGACTTCAAGCGACCCAAACTACCAGAGAGCACTCTAATTGCAGACATCAATAGTGGCCCACCATCACAACTGCCTCAAGCAGTGCAATTCATGATAAAGGTGATTAAAGACAACAGAGAAAGTGAAGTTCAAGTGCTATGACCCCAAGGGAGTGCACACAGTTGGACTCTCACACTGTCCTTACCTCAGAGGGCCAAAATACTTCAACAGGGACCCCCGCGTATCTACTTCGGCCACATTGGAGAGGGCAAAATCATAGAGCTCCGGAAAATGTGCAAAGGCAGCTCTCTGGAAAACAACAACAAATGACCGTAATTACTATCTACACAAGAAGGCAACCAGCCAGAAGCACAGGAATGACAGGCTTCTCATGGGGGGCCAGAGACTCCAGTACATTGGGAACAAAGTGGTCTGGCAGTAAGACAGCATAAAACATCAGTGTCCTGTTTCTTACTTTTAAAACTGGATTTGAAATGTAAAAACAATGTACGAGCCCCCAATAAAATGATTTTTAATTAAAAAAAAAAAAAGAAATGTACAGAAAAATGACCACAAAGGGCACTCTTAGGGAAAGAGCAGAAAAAAAGATGATTTCCTCACCCCCAAAGAAAACAAAACACGCAGCTTTATTATCAAGGGCTGGGCTCTTGAGAGTGAGTGAGTCCCCTGGAAACCATCACTGGAGAAAGTTTGAGAAGGATCCCACACACCAAAAGGTGCCTGGGTCCTGTTTCTGTCTGGGACTCGGTGAACGGAGCACCTGGCAGGGTAACAACCCCAATGAATAAGGGGTAAACTGTAAGACAAGAGTAGTAGTGGGACAGAGTGATTTCACAGAACTGACAAAGAAATGAACATCTGTCGCTAGAATTGGGATACAAGTCAAAACTTCAAGGATACACATTCGAAGTCAATATGATCATCTGCACACAGGCGCATATTGACAGACAATCAAGGACACATCTTTGATAAAGAATCTCTAGTCTGGAGTTTGTTTCAGTCTCTGTCCTTTGCTTTGTAGATTACATTCTTACTGCACCTGGCTTTTTAGATAATGCTATTCCAAGAATGTCACTTATCAATTAAAAAATTCTGGGAGCTAAGCTCCGGTGGCGTAGTGGCTGTGTGCAGGACTGCGGCCCACTGGGTTGGAGGTTCAAATCCAGCAGGAGCTCTCCAGGAGCAAGGCTGACCTCCTACTCCCACCACCAGAGGGCAGTGATGCCCCCCCCCAAAACAAAACAAAACAAAACTAAAAACAACAACATAACAAAAAATTCTGAGTAAATGCAACGGGTAACGTAGTCTCAAATTTTAGTATTAATAAAAGAACACAGCTCAGTTCTTTGCTGCAGCCAGAGCGAGCTGCAGTCCTCTGTCTTCTTATTCTGTGCACTTCTTGTTCTCAACATCTCTGCTTGTTTACAACATTTGGCGCCCAAACGCAAAAGTACCATAGGATGACTCATGGAACCAAAGTAGTATATACTGCATTGACCTTGGCAAAAGGCAGGGTCATGGGAAATTCAGTTTCTATAGCATTTCAATATATTGAAGATTTAAAAGCTATTTTAAAGACAACAGGAGTAAAAGTTCCATCTTGAACTTTTAAGAAACCTTTTGCTATGTACATAAACATTGTTATTGGTTTCAACCTGAATATAAGAATCAATTAAATGCTAAAGTATGGAAACAGGTGACTTGTGGTTTGAGAAGGGCACATCAAAGAGGTGAAACCACTGACCATGATGTTTGGGCATTGACATCTTTAACTAATATTGCTAGAAAACAATTTCAGGCTGAGCCCCGGTGGAGTAGTGGTTGTGCGCGGGACTGTGGCCCACTGGGATGGAGGTTCGATTCCAGCTCCACAGAGCAAAGGCTGGGCCTCCTACTCCCACCACCTGAGGGCAGTGATGCCCCGCCCCCCCCAAAACAAACAAACAAACAAACAAACAATTTCAGCCAGATACTGAAAGTGAAAGAGAAAAATCTGCTTGTATAAATGTTTTGGGAGTTGCTGGCATGGAACTATCTAGCAATCCTATATATGACAAAGTTTATGATAGTTCTAAGGTTGAATCTCCTCTTCTTCAGACTCCTCCTCTGAAAATGAGAGTAAGTTTTCCCTACCTGAGGAATTAAAGAATTTGGTTTAGTAAACAAAATGTTTGCCTGTCTTCAGCTAGATTCTAGAAAGGCAGTTGTAAAACAGACATTCTATTATCTTGAGGAAAAACCTCCAGGATATTTCAAAGAGAATAAGGTTATGCTGCGAATTCCAGCAGAGAGGCAGCCTCAGATTAATAGCCATGGGCAGCCGGCTGGACCAACTTTTGAACAATTGATTGACACTGCTCCTTTTGCTGTTACTGCTCAGCAAGCCATCTCTGGGGATGTTCTTATTAAACAAATTCGTAATCTATGCTTACGTGCTTGGCAAAAATTAGATGAAAAGAAAGGAACAGAAAAAATATTTGCTAAAATTTTACAAGGACCTAATGAATCTTTTCATGATTTTTTTATCCAATATTTTAACTGCTGTAAGATGTGCTGGGGATTCCACTAAACTGCAAAGTTTTCTCCTTCTGGTGGAGTCTATGTCTCACTCCCATCAGAGTTTAATTCTAAATTAAACTGTCAGTGGTCACAGTAACTTTGATGCCATGCAGCAAAAGCGGCTTGCAGCAAAAGCGGCTTCCAGCAAAAACCTTAACCCTTTGGCTAACATTGAGCCAATGCAATTTTCATAGTGATTCTTTAAGTTTCATAGTGATTCTTTAAGTTTCATAGTGATTCTTTAAGTTTAGGTGGAAACTGTAAATTTCAGAAGACCACAGTAAGTTGCACATAATCAAAACAAGCTAGGGGAATTTACAATCTTTCTCAGTTTGCGAAGCAATATCCGCCTCTTTGGGAACTAATCCTCCAGGAACAAGCCGGAACCAAATTTGGCAAGTGGATATTACTCAAATTCCTTATTTTGGCGAAATTAAGTATGTTCAACATTCCATTGACACCTTTTTTCATGGCTTACCCCTGCTACTACAGAACAAGCTGATGCTGTTATTACTCATTTATTAAGAGCATTTGCTATTATGGGAATTCCACCTATTATTAAAACAGATAAAGGAATTCAACATTTGACTAATATTCCTATTACTGAATACCAAAATTAGACTTTAAAAAAGTTGCTTTTGAAAACCAAAGAGAAGATACAGGTATAATCATCCATTAATACCGCTTTAAATTTTCTAAATTTAAGTGACAACTTCATGACTGAATTGGGAAGGTGTTTCTAAAGATATAGAACGGCCTTTATGGAATAAGAGTTTTGAACAAGACAAATAGCAATTAGCTATGATTATAAAATGGGGGAAAGTGTGTGCCTATATTTGTACAGGAAAAAAGAAATTGTGGGTTCCAGATAATCGAATAAAATTATGTGATGGCCCAAAAGAGACCCTGCCATTGTAGCAAAGTGAACCAGGATTTTGCTGACAGGAGCATTACCAAAAAAGCTGTGTGAGTCGTCTTGATAATGACTCGACATGCTGACTTGCCAACATGGGACCAGATTAAAAAGTTAAGCATGGAAGGAGAACAACTAGGGTGTTCCCATAGAAAAGGGGTGAGAACTTTTAATTTGCTTTTAGCAATGATGGCTATTTTGACTACTCAGGTAAAAGCTGAGAATTTACTTAGTGGACATGGAGAACATTATTTAAAATTAAAACATCAGGCCTGGTTGTCAATTATCAAAATTCAGAAGTTAAGAGCAAGCTGCAAAAATTGCCAATTTTAAGTGCTCAAGGGTTTTTCAATTTAAATATAACAGGCAATTTTTCTGTACCTCCGTTGCCACTATGTTAATCATTAACCTATTTGCACTTCAGGTTCTGCTCGAGCCAAATCTAGTGCAGTCGATCTTAAAAGGCGTTCTCATAGTCACACAATTGACACAAAAGCACTGGAGCCTATTGTTTGGCATAAAGGAGGATTTTCTCCTTCCAGCCATCATATGATAGGGAAACCCCTCCAAAGTCATTTATGGAAAATAGGTGCTGCCTTATTCCCTGTTAGAAGATGGATTGACAACAGTACTATTCATGCAGGAAATTACACCTTGTTTTTTACAGTTAATACAACCCGATGTGTCCAAACATGTGTGTTCTTACCATACCTTTTAATGAAAGGATCTGTGAATTGGAGTTATTCCTGTGGAGAAATTAAATGCAATAATTTTTCTTTTTTTAACTTGTTTTAATTCTTCTGTTTTTTTAATCATAGATATTTTAAGAGCAAGAGCAGGAATATAGATGCCTACTCAATTGTCTCAGCAATGGCAAAGTTCTTCTACCTCAGCTTTAATTGACAAATTGACTACATGACTTTTAAGAAGATCAAAGCAATTTTTAGGAATTTTAATATCTACACTTTTAGGAATCAAAGCGAATACTGCTACTACTGACAGACTAACTTTACATCAGTCTGTACAAACTGCTACTTTTATAGAAGATTGGCATCAAAATTCTGAAGTTTTGTGGTCCACTCAACAACGTACTGATCAGTAAATTCATGAACAACTGGCTGATTTATCTCAAACAGTCATTCTTTTGGGAGTCCAGATTAATAGTATTAAGCAACAAATTAAATTCCAGTGTGACTAGAATCACATGTCCATATGTGTTACTCCTGTGATTTATGATCCTCTGTTTTCTTGGGATTGTGCTAAAAGACATCTATTGAATTATCACAGTCTATCACAGGATATTTTGCAATTGCAATATCATATACAGAATACTTATAAAAAACAATTGGAACAGATTGATAGCACTCAAGTGCTTGATAGTTTTTTGCAAAGTGTCCATCAACTTACCCCTCTTCCCTCTCTTACCATTATAACTGGCTCTTTTTCAGGGTTGCTTTGCTCATAATGTGTCTTTGTTTTGTCTTTTATAGAGTCAGCCGAAAAACCCTCGACAAACAAAAAAACCATAGACGGGAGAAATGCTGCATTTGCATTACTATCTCTTCATCTGGATGATATAAAAAAGGGGGAAATGTAGCTAGAACTTGGACACAAGTCAAAACTTCAAGGATACACATTCGAGGTCAATATGATCATCTGCACATAGGTGCATACTGACAGACAATCAAGGACACGTTTTTGATAAAGAATCTCTAGCCTGGACTTTTGTTTTGGTCTCTGTTCTTTGCTTTGTAGATTACATTTCTACTGCACCTGGTTTTTTTTCAAATGATGTTGTTCCAAGAATATCACATATCAAATTAAAACATTTCTGAGCAAATGCAACCAGTCATATAGTCCGAAATTTTGATATTAATAAAAGAAAGGACACAGCTTAGTTCTTTGCTGTAGCCAGAGTGAGCTGCAGCCCTCTGTCTTCTCATTCCATGTGCTTCTCATTCCTCAGCAGCTCTGTTCATTTACAACAGCGACCATCCCTGTTTTTTTCTGCTATCAAGGAAGTATAGGAATGTTTCAGAAGACTTCATGTGTCCTACGGTAAGACGCCACAGAAGGAAACCACACTACGTGTGTGTCTGTGCCCCAACTGATTCAGACTTGTGGGGTGATAGACAGCAAAAAATTGAGGCTGCAAGCCACATCTGAGACCAGGCTGCTCAAGCCAGGGAGTGAATGGGAGGCAGACTTCAGACTGACAAGAACAAGGTTGGTGGTCGCTCCTCTTCAGCAGGGGAAACAGTCAGGGCATTTGGGCCAATGGTCATGCCTTGTTCGTCCTAAGAGGACCAGCAGAAGGCCAAAATACTAATGATCGAGAAAAGCAGGAAAAGACGTCTACATTGGGGCAGTATATAGACGCCTCTTTCCAACTGTAGGGCTCTGGGAGGGTCTCCATGGGATGTGGTGTTATTCTGAGGGGAGGGAGGGAGGGAAGGAGCGGGAGAGAGAAAGCAGAGACTCCTTGTGAGTGAAAGTCACCCTGAAAATTCAGACTCAAGCTTGACTGAGTCTACACCTCAGAAAGATTCTTGTCAAACAGGGTGAAAAGGGGGAGGGGAGGGTGCTTTACTTAAAATTGGCATTGAAAAGTTTCTATCTACCACCAGAAGAAATGGAGTTCAAAAGCAAGTCAATATCAGTTAACAGAAAACAAAGGTATGTGTATGGTATGTGTGATTAGTACCAGCATACCCTAGTCCTGCTACATGTTTATCTTAAAATGGGCAAAATACTTATCTATCCCAGATGGACAGATGTTGACATAAACTTTTGTAAAAATATGTAAATATATTTATATATAATGATAGGGAAATATATCTATTTATATATATTTACGTGTTAAGTATAAAGATAGCAAAAAAGCACATTGGGCCTCAAGTACTCCCACAACCCAAGAACACTTTGTTCTAATACCCTGTCATTGGGTTATGCTCACCTTCCTGACATGATGGTTTAAGACAAAATGTAAGCAAATGTGAAGAAAGCTGATGGTGACTGGCTATCAGAAGAGATAGCGTCTGGGATCTTAAAGGCGTTAAGATAAACAAGAGGCCATCTAGCTGAGAAGCAACAAAGACCACAAGGACAGAGCACACCAGCCTGTGTGATCACAAGGTGTCAATGGAATCAGGTATCAAAGACTCAGAACAAAAAATCATACCAATGTGAATAGTAGCTGAGAAGAGGGGTGGAAGGCATGGAGTGGAGATCCAAAACCCATCTGTATACAACTGGGGATCCTCTTACAGAAGGGTCACAGGAAGAAACCAGCCATTCTGGGTGCAGTATAGCACCCAGAAACATACAACTTTCCACTAGTTCTTTGATGCTTTCCCCACCCCTTACCCAATATCATGACCTCAGTTCTACCTTACAAATCTGGCTAAATCAGAACATGTACACTGCTATGGATAAGAGTCCACAACACAGGGAATTCAGAACAGATAAATCCCTCAGGACCAATAATGAGAATAGACACACCAGAAGGGGAAGGAGAAGAGGAGGGGAGAAAGGGTAAATCAATCACAAAGATCGACATATCCAGGGGACTGAACAACAGAAAAGTGGGTGAAGGGAGACAGCAGATGATGTAAAATATAAAAGTAATAATTTATAAATTATCAAGGGTTCATAAGGGAGAAAGAGGAAGGAGGGGGAGAAAAACGAGGAGCTGATTTCAAGTGCTCAAATACAAAGAAAATGCTTTGAAAATGATGTTGGCAACATGTACACATGTGCTGGACAAAATGAAAGTATGTATGGATTGTGATAAAAGCTGTAAGAGCCCACAAAAAAGTGCTAATGAAAAAAAAAGTTGACCCAGAAAGTAGTATTTATGAGTATCAAATATCAACATACCGATTCTCAGGAATGAGAGGGGTGGTGAAAAAGAACCTCTTTCCTTTTTTCCATGAACTCTTCAGAATTGGAATCATTAAAAACATGGTGAATTTACTACTAAATTGGCACTATTCCCTGTCTGTACTAATCAAATGGATCAACCTTTAGAGTATAAACAAAGGCTATAATTAATTTGGGTTACCTGCAAAGAAGTAATTCTATCATAGTGAATGGTGGTCATTTCATTCTCCGTCAGAGCGTTTCCTGTCTGGTCATTAATTTCAAAGCCAGTGTAGAATTTAAGCATGTCTAAAAGCTGAAAGGATACATTAAAATTAATATACTTAACAAATATGATAAAAAAGAGAACTGAACATTGTTTAATATAAATAAGTGACTAAATCCACCTACCACTTCAAAGGTGCTAAAAAATTTTAGAGATATAAACATAACAAACATTTTATGTAAAATAACAAATATACACAAAGTAGATGTCTGTAAAACAAATTGTGCATGTTTGCTTTCACATAGTATCCTTCAATGGAAAAGAATTTAAGTAGAAATCTCCGTGCTTTGGTATTTAAGGCTCAAATCAAAGGAAGCCAGGTATTCAATTGAAGAGGAGAAACACTTTACATCACTGCAAGTTAATAAAACCATTGTGCCACCAGAGGACACTCCTGAGCTCTTTTACTTAGGCCACCAGTGAAAAGCAATTTCTGAATGAAGGTTTTGGAATTCATGAGATTCAGATGCACTTCAGTCCTCAAAATGACATCTTTGCTCTTTAATATTGTAAAAGAAGCTTTGCAGCAGGTTTTCCCAATGTTTCCTTGCGTATCACTTCCAAGAGCATTAACTGTGGATCCAAGTAAAATGAAATCTTGAAGAACGTCAACCTTTTCTCCATTTGCCACGGTGTTGACTTCTGGCACAGTGGTGAGGATTTTGGTTTTCTTGACTTGATCCATACTGAAGCCTGTAACCTTGAAACTTCATCAGGAAGTGCATCAAGCCATCTTTCTGCAAGCAAGGCTGAGCCATCTGCCTATCACAGGCTGTTAATGAGCCTTTCTCAAAACCTGGTGCTATTCTTCATACACTAGATTTTTCGGACCATAAGGTGCACCCGTTTTTAGAGAAGGAGAACAAGAACAAAATATTCTGAACCAAATAGCACGAGTATACTAAAATACTTATTACGAGAGCGATGTCTTACCACGTGGCTAAAATACTTATTACAAGAGCAATGTCTTACCACGTGGCTACTGTGCCTGCTTTTTAAGATATCTATTAAAATAAAGCAAAATACGGTAATAATTAACAAAGTAAACTCAACAGTGGTGTTAAGCACCATCATCACTTACATTGACAAATTAGGGGAGGGTGAGGTGTGCACTGTGCAGATCATGTGACCTAACTGACATTGAGACTCCAGAAGGCAGGACTGCCCCCAACAAACAGCAATCCACAGCGTGCAAACAGCAGTGGACAGCAGCAGCAGATGCAGGGATCATAAGCACATGTTCTGAGGTACCACACCTTCAGATGCTTATTACCCCCCACCGCAACCCCGTGCTTCTTATGGTCTGACAGATCCGGTAATCTAGATCTCAGATTATTTGATCAGCATACAAACTGATTAAACATGGTGAAAGGGTACAACCCTAACATGCTTCTGATTTTAAACTGTTCATGCTCTGCTTCAGCAAATGCTTCTTGATCCCTTGCACTGGTGTTTATGCAAAATGAGTACAACGAAGTGTTCTGGAACTCCCATCCTGCTCAAGGCTATCCATAATTTGTCCAGATCGACACAGCTGAATGTCTCTGCACAGCCAGTGAAATCAAGCAAACACCTTTCTGGTATTCTCTGCACTCGGCCAGGATCTATCTGCTATTGGCAATGGTATCCCTTGCTCTGCGTCCTCTCTGAGTCTGGCTTGAATTTCTGGAAGCTCCTTGTTGCGGCACTGCTACAATTGTTTTGGGATTACCATATCTTGAGCAAAATTCTATTTACTTGTGATATTGATACAGGTCAACGTCTAGACATTCTGCTGGGGCACAGTTCTTTGGAATGGACACAAATAGAGAGCTCCTCCAGTCAGTTGGCTAGGTAGCTGTCTTCAAACTTTCTTGGCACACACCAGTGAGTGCTTCCACAGCTGCATCAGTTTGCTGACACAATGCAGCTTGTACTCCATCAATTCCTAGAGCCTTGTTTGGGGTAATGGCTTCAACACAGCTTGGATTTCTTCTTTCAATTTCACTGGCTCTTAATCAGAGAGGACTTCTTGAAATAAATGAACACCGACCATTTCGTTCTGGACTAAAGACTCTATATTCCATCCATTTTCTTTTGATGTTTCCTGCATCGTTTAATATCTTGTGCACAGAATCCTTTCGTATTGCAATGCAAGGCTTACCTGTTTGCTTCAGGCTCTACGCTTGAGTTATGCTGAGTGTGCTCTTGACTTTGTGCTTTCCAATTCCAAGTCCTGTACTGTAACCTTTCATTAAACTGCTCGCTTTTGTCTTCTCAGGCTACCTTCCGAGATTTTTTTGTTTAGCTCATTTACGTCATCATTTCTTCCATTCACTTTAGCTATTCTACATTCAAGAGCAAGTTTCAGTCTATTCGGACATCTGATCTTTAGTCTGTATAGTGAACTTTTACTTTCTTTGCAGATGATGTTCCTGATGCCACACCACAATTCATTTCATCTTACATCATTAGCGTTAAATGAGTAAAAATTGTTCTTGAGAAAAAGTATTCTGGCTCTCGTGGACTTGTTTTCATATTCTGCACCTGCAATCTATGCCTGTCAATGAGCAATGGTCTGTTCCACAATCATCCCCAGCCTTGTTAAGCTACTGACCTTGAAATTCTCAAATATCATTCGTTATTTCCTACAGATATAGCCAACTGAATTTTTCTATAGAATCTATACCCTCCAGTAAGGTCGACCTGAAGGGTCTCCAGGCAAATTGTTCAAAGAGGGTAAAGTGAGTGCAGTGATTTAGTTACAATCTCTGCAACTCCCATCAAACAACTTTTCCGTGATGGGTTCAGGTGAAAGAAGGTGCAGGAAGATCCTACAGGATTCAGTTGTGAGTGATAATGTTAACAGGGTGAACTGTGGGTGGTCCTGCTGGGTATAAAATGAGCCATCTCAGAAGCAGGAAGGGGGAGCTCAGTAGCAGCTAAGAGAAGAGTCAGGAGTGGATTATGACCTTTAGACTGGGAGAACCCTGCACACTGAATCTCCCTGATCCGAAAAACTGTTGCCAGACCAGAAGGATGGGGAGGCAGCAGTGAGACCAAAAGCCAAAGCTCCAGACAGAGCACTAGCCTCTGAATGTTGAGTGCTCTGGGGCAGGAGGTTGGCTTGTGGAATGGGATGCCTCTGGGCAGCTAATATAAAGTGACCAGATTTTAAGCGGGACACCATTGACCAGGAGGTGGGGCGGGTTCTTGATTAAAAATTTGGTCTATATGGAGCAACATAAATTTTCACAGAACGCAAAAATAGTATTGTAATATATTTATTTTAATTTTAAGACACCATGGAACGCAGACAATTTGTTAAAATGTGGAATGTCTGGTCACCTTAATCTAATTGCCAGAGCTGGATGCCTTTGGTGAGGTTTATGGTGTAGTAGTATGCCCTTGGGCGTTGAAAGGCAGCTCTGAAAAGAGCTTTGTAACATTGCCGAAGAGGCGTAGAGACAAAGCCAAGTGACTTAGGGCCACAGAAAGGTCTGCTTGCAGCCATGGCAAAGAAACTGTACTGATGAACAAAACAAATGTTATCTTGAGCACTGTGCACCTGAACCTGCTAATTCCCCTAGTAAACCTCAAAATCATGAGTACTGAGTTCTGTGTGGCTATTGGACTGAGCTAATAAACCCAGCCACTAAAGTAGATGGGAGATATGGTTGCAGTGAGAACAGAGTAAACAGGGATGGAGGGTGAGGCACTCCTGACCTCCTCTTTGGGGCAATCGGCTTCTGGAGCAAAAGGAGTTCAGATGTGACCTCAATGTTGTTTTCACAAACTATATTGGCGGTATAGAAATCATATATGGCAAAATTCCCTCAGGCAAGCTCCGATATTGATTCTGTTCTCATGGTGTGGGAAATAGAAAAGTTATTCCCCAGATTGTTCCCCCATATGCCAAACTGAAGGTGCTGCTTACAAACACATGGTCACTGACTATACACCTGGAGACCAACTGCTGAAAGGTAATCTGCCTGAAGGCTATTAGCCATCTCGAGCAATCAGACCCTACACAGCCAGACCTCAGTAAGTAGAGCCCACTCCCTTTTGATAAAGCTAATGAATTGTTCCCTGAAGAACAGTCCAAAGACACCTAAGGTCAAGCCAACACAGGGCTGACCAAGGTTAGGCTGCCACCATAACCCTTTACTGTTAAGTATGTGGTTACCCGGAATTACAGGGGTTTGCATGCCCCATGAGGGGATATAAACCTTGGTGGGAAATATATTCTCTCTCCAAGCAGACCTGGCTCCTGGAGGTGAGTAAGTGCATGCTTTAGCTTGTCTGATGTCTCCTTAATTTTACCCTTCAATTACACAACTGCCCCTGCCATTATGGAGGCTGGTACCCCACACCAAGGCATTTTTTATCAACATAACAACCGTGTCACAGCCTGGCATACCCCAAAAAAAGATCAATTTGGAAATTAAAACAATACATATGTTCAGGTATATCAATACTCACCTGGGAAAAAAGATGACCATCCTCTTCCCTACGAACAAGATTGGAAAGGTAACAGTGAACCAAAAGGTGGGAGTCATCTAGGATAGTGTTAAACCAGCGCCTCGTGGGAAGTAAGGCCTAAAAGACAAAGCACCACCGTGTAAGGGAGACTATAATCTGTGCAGGTAGACATGAGTTTGTGATCACTGAAGTCTGTAGTATTAATTATGTGAAAGCACTCTCTAACCTTTCAAAAGACACACGATGCACAAAGCAAGGGGCCCGATGTAAGATGTACCCCAATTCACCAATAATTTAAACCCGTCACAACAGCAGAACCTTATCTAAAACTGAAAATTAGCACTGAAAGGTCTCACAGATCATCTCAGCCCGCATCGTTCAACAAAGTCTTTATGAAACCCTATTCTATCCTGAGTGCAAGTTCCAAGCAGAATTATTTGGGGATAAGAGTAAGGGGGAGAACTCAGTGGAGACTCCTTTCTCCCCACCCTCCATGGCAGTCAGTAAGTCAATGCTGACAACTACTCAGACTATGGTAATCCCAAAACTTCAGTCAAATCAAATGTCTGTTTTTATCAGTGAGATTATTGCTATTGTTACTAGCAACAAAAAAATGCTGAATCCAGATTTTGTGATTGGCTGCTAGTCTAGAACTCTAAAATTCATTTCAAGAAATCACTCTTCCTCTCTAGGAAAGGCACTGACAGGACTGTTTGAATTGACTGCACTGGGGAGGGAATGGAAGGAAATGAAGTCCATCTGTACCACACTAACCCTGTATTTAAACTTTACATTAAAGTCCTGCACATAATTAATAATTCATTATGAAAGCCAAAATTATTAATTTTTAAAAAATGATAATAGCAACTATCTTTCTCTTCACCAAGAATATTAAGCACATTTAGAAAAGCCAGAATTTTCTGGTCATAACCCCATGAAATGGGTCACTATTAGAACTCTTGGGAAGAGGTATTAAACTGTGATAGAAAAAAAGCTGTCATTGCTGGACTCATTTAACAACTAAACTAAATAGTTTTTTTCTCCACAAATAGCAGCCCCAGTTGGATAAGACAATCAGAAAGGTCAATTACTCATGACTTCCTTCCCTAGATGACACGTGGATACAGACACAAAGGAGAGTGTGAGATGATGAGGCTATTTCAAAGCCAGCCATATGTTTTGTCTTAAGCCTGAAACAATTCTATGAAAGAAGTCTCTGCTGATCTCTTACCTCTAGATCAATCATAAGTTCTATGAATCTTTCACAGTAATGAACTTTATCCATAGTGACAGGTTCTAGACATGAGAGAAAACAGTTAGGATTTTCTTTAAGTCCTTGGATGTGCTTGATCATAAAGTTGGTAGTTAATTATTTAAGTTCAATTATCTCTTGCTCATCATTAATACACAATGATCCAGATTAAAAACTTTATACATATCATATTTAGTTCTATAAAACCATGACCAGAAAATTTTAAAATTGCGTTTCACCTCGGATATTTAAAATGTGCTTCTAACCCAAGCTGAGTTTTTAAATGTCAATTTAAAAATATACACACAGATTTTGAAAAACAGTGGGCATAAAAAACTATAGACAGTTTTGTTTTAGTTTTCCTTATGTATTTTCTTCACATACCTAGCTTCTGAAAGTTCTTTCATATGTATCTAATCACATACATAAACATCTGCACGTGTAAACATGCACAAGGCTCAAAAATGCAGAAGAAAAATGTTAAAAAGATATTCATTTAATGACTCTAACTTTTGCTCAGTAAATCAGTATCACTGTGGACACAAAAATGCCAGTGGTACACAGAATAGAATAGTTTTAAAGATCTCTGTCTTACTTCATGCTATTTATGAGGTTTCCTTAGTACATAATTTTTAAAAACATTCTTGTTTTAAAGTAATTACAACTTTGTAAGATGACATGACATACTTCCAGAGTACAAGGTTGTTAATTTTATTTCCTCTCACAAAAGGAAATGATCTACCATTTTATGAGCTAAAACTTCCCTGACTTGATCATTTTTATTAAAAAGAAGAAAACTGTAAGGTCCTTGTTGCTGCTTAGGGATCACCAGTGCCAACACAGAAAGACCTATAGAAAGCACCCAATAAATGCTTGACTAAATTTATTTATATGTAGTGCACTAGAAAATGAAAGCCATCGTGTGCGTATTTTTGTGACTAAAAGAATGTTAGAGTCTTTCCACAATCCAGGCTTGTAAATAACAGAACCATAGAAGTCGATAATTGGAAAAGACCTTAGAGAAAGAACAACTTTCCTCCCAATGAGTACTGTCCAGGTAAGAAAGTGAGGTGATGAGAGCACAGAGGTACTTAGTGGTTACATTAGAACTGGAACCCAGGTTGCCTCGGTCGGTACAGCGTCAGATCAGACAGCTGTTTAAACAAATGAATTGAAAAGCATAACTTTTTAATTAAATCCTGTCAAACCAGCACTCACTCTGCCAGTATCTTTTTTCCCTGTTACAGTCAAAAGAAAATATTTCTATCTAAACAAAAGGAAAAAAGAACGAATTCTACAAACGTCCTTTGTGACTAGGGAAAATTATTGGCAAAAGACTATTCAGGATTTGAGGTCCAAACCTGAAACTCTAATGTTGACAGAGTTTCATGTTTTCTTTTGTTTTGAACAAAATGGGTAAATACTGTAAAGCAAACCATTAGCCATGGGCTGATTCTGATTCATAGCTACCTTGTAGGATAGGGTAGAACTGCTTCTTAGGGGTTCAAAGACTGTAAAACTTTTTTTTTTTTTTTAAGAGCAAGGGTTTTGGAACTTAAATAAATTTGTGAGACACAGTTTACAATTAGAAAACATAACTACAGATATCTGTTAATAATCAGAACTTGGAACGTATGAAGTATTAATCTAGGTAAACTGGGACTCATCGAAAATGAGCTGAAGTGGACTTGTATTGGTCATTTTGAATCACACAAGCATGTAGTGTACTAAGTCAGAATGATAATTCAAGAAAAGTGGCTTTGCATTCATCATCAAAAAAGCATTTCAGGGCTCTGCCCTGGTGGCGTAGTGGTTGAGTGCAGGACTGTGGCCCACTGGCTTGCCGGTTCAAATCCAGCAGCAGCTCTCAGAGGTAGCTCCCACGACCACCAGAGGGCTGTCCCCCAAAAAAGCATTTCAAGGTATATCTCGAAATAAAATGCTGTCTGTTACACACACACGCACACACACGTAAATTCAGTTAACATGACTATTAAATTTTATATACAAGCACTAAAAATAGTAATGGAAAAACTAAAGAATTCTATCAACTTCTTCAGTCTGAAATTGATCAAACATGAAATCAAGATGCATGGGTGAATATTGGTTACTAAAATGCAAAAGTTGGAAATAAAGAGGAAGGAACAGCACGTAGAAAATATTACCTTATTGATAAAAATGAAGCTACTGTAAATCTTAATGGGAAGAGACAACCTCCCATCTTTCTCCCTTTATGCAACTGGGGGGCTTGAACCTCCAGCCTTGAAGTTAGCAACCCAATGCCTAATCCACAATACCATCAGGCCTCCAGAAAGAGAGTTTCACAAGTGAACTGAACACACAACAATTACCTGAGAGTGGGACTGATTTCAGTACAGAGATAAACTTCTGGATGAGTTGTGAAAGAAATCTTCTTTCTTGATAAGCCCTATAATCAGAGATTACGTTGACCATATTACTTTTCAGCTTATCTCTTTCTTTCAGTCTACATCTGACCCCAAAACAAACCCTGTCAGACATATAGTCTCTCTCTCTCTCTCTCTCTCACACACAATCTATATATCTATATATACACAGC
This sequence comes from Nesogale talazaci, assembly GCA_004026705.1. Taxonomy (NCBI): domain Eukaryota; kingdom Metazoa; phylum Chordata; class Mammalia; order Afrosoricida; family Tenrecidae; genus Nesogale; species Nesogale talazaci. The sequence continues at coordinate 410,761 of PVJH01000101.1, read as the reverse complement.
CACAATCTTGATCACGTCTCTCAATCTCCACTATTGCTAACTACTCTTTCCCTGTTCTACAGCGTATCTTCTCAATTTATTTACCTGCTCCCTCTCCTGCCAATTTTCATTCTCCACACAGCAGCTAGAGTGGGAGGTGATAGGCTGTTACAATACTTATAGCCCTTTGCTACACAAAACCCTTCCACAGCTTCCATGTTACTCAGAGCTTTAACGGCAAGGTTCTTTCAAAGGTCTACACAGCACAAGTACAATTTCTGTAATACCTCTCTGATCTCACCTCATTTGCTCCCCTCCGCTCTTGTTTTCCTTAAACAATAGCATGAGTAAACAAAGGAGGTGAGATCACAGAGCTTTCCGTGAAATGGATTGTATTTGCACTCGCTGCTCTCTCAATCTGGAAAGTTCATTTCTCAGGTAGCTAATGACCAACCAACTCACCATCTTCAGGTCATTTCTCTTATGTTCACACTGCAATGAGGGCTTCTTGTTCTTTCAATCTAAAATCAACAACCTTACACCACCCTCCATTGATACACACCTCCATTTCTACAAAATGAGTCTCTGGAACCTAACCATGTTGAAAGAGTAAGAAGAAGCGTATATACTTCTTCACTGTGCAAAAACAAAGGAAGCACTCGGCATTTGTTTAATGAACATGTAAAAAATGGTTGGATCATGTGCAGATCATTGTTCAGAGTGAGAGAGAAAATGAATGAAAAGTTGGAGATGTGAGATTATGATTTTGTACCTTCTCCTTTACACCTCAATGGCAAACTCACTGGGTAGCCTTAAGTAAAAGAATTTATTAACATTCATTTGAGCTCAACACTACATAAAAAGAAACCAGTCAACATCGTCTATGGCCTACAAGCCAGCACAATAAATCAACAAGGTATGAAGCGTTGGCAACGTACTGTTCTCTTGCGTCTGACTCCATCTTTTCATCATTCTTTTTAATTAAGTTCCAGAATTTCCTTAGCTTGCGTGTCTTTTTTAATTCTAATTCCAATCGTGCCTAGCAAAGAGACATGACATTAAAACCAATAACCTCATCTTTTACAAGATAGACAGTACGGCAACTACTAATTAGTTTTCTAATAAGAGGATCCTTCAGAATGGTTGTGGAAAAGTATCATTATCCTGTAATTCCAATGCTTTGAAGTTCTTGTATATATTAAAATGATAGAGCAATATAATAAAAATCTGAAAACAAAAAAAAAAATAAAAAAGCAATCAAAAAAATCTGAAAACATGACAAAGCTAAAAACTTAGAAATAACCATATTTTGAAAAACTAATCAACTTTAATACTTATTAATAGAAAAAAAGCAAAATAAACTAGTCAAGATTCTAAGTATAATAATCAATTAAATAAATTTTTATTTTGAATAACAAAAATTTACATCTCTAAAAATGTGAATATTAGAGCTTGTGAACGTAATTTTTAAGTCTTAAAATGTTTGAAAAAGAAATATTGAATAATTACCACAAATGAAAAATAAAACACATACAGCAACATATTTTCTCAAATGGTGATCACTTATAACTAACTACTTATTATTTGTAATGAATTTAGCACATTATGTTTTCATTCTCAGCAACTGGGATCCATAAATGTGCTTGCAAGCATTCTATTGAACCTTGAGTTTTAATTTTACTCCTTAAGAACTGTTCATCTGACACTAACACATAACCCTCATTCAACATAAATTTGTTAAAATACAAAAGACCATGCTCATTAGTCACATAGAGAAGGGTGGGATCTCTCTCTAACTCTTAATCCCCTCCAGGTCTTCAAAGAAACTCCTCCCATGGCTCAATTTTCAGCCAAACACTGAGAGGTCAACAAGGGGAACAAGGGTACCAGAGAACTACACACACCTTCGAGAATTATCTTTTGAGATCAAACGGGCAACATTTACCCAAGAACAATATTCATAATGGTATCAAAGAAGGGGAAATGAAAACAGAAATTACAAGGAGCATTCACTAACATGAAACAAAATGTGTATAAATAAGAAATGGATGGAAAACTGATCTGCTCTGTAAAACCAGTATGGAATTTACAGTAAAAGTTCTTAAAAAAAAAAAAAGATGAAAAAATGAAGTTGTTAATATTAAAGATGCTGCAGACCTCCTTCGGTGGCATGTATACCCCAAAGTAAATACAGTACACCAGTATGGAGTCTCATCCAAAGAACAACATGAGGTCAATAACAGCACCTCCCTACGTTATCCCCCTTGCCTCAATAAACCACACATACATAAATCTCAATCACTCATGTGTACATTTCAGTTTACACTAATGTGACTAGGTAAAATATTCAAAGGGGCTCCAAAAAGTGCATGGAAAGATTCCATTATGTTTTAATTCCATTTTTTCCACAACACTTTTGTACATTAGAGCTGGCATTTTAAAACTACAAAAAAATTACATCTATAATAAAAATAATACAGAATAACTTAGAATTTCTAAGCAGGAAAGAGAACTTTTACCTACCATTTTTGCCTTCATATTCAAAGTAAAGACTGACCACCAGAGGGCAGTGATGCCCCAAAAAACAACAACAACAACAACAGAAAAAAACAAAGTACAGACCCTGAACACACAAATTGCACATTTCTGGAAGTAGATACTTACAGGCTGTAAACCCAGCCACATCGGAAGGGAGATGAGCTGCTGCACTTGACTCCGGATCAAGTCGACTTCCTGTTCAGAGCATTCAGGAAGCAAGATTAGGGTGACACCAATACTTTTACTTCAATCCTTATATAAAGCACACTCTACCTATTGACATCCTGGGTGGGGAATGTGATACCAATAGTTTCAAATTAATGTTATTTTAATATGAAGAAGCTCAACACTTTAAAAAAGGGTCCGATTTTAATACGAAATTCATGTTTCAATTGGCAAAGAGTGGGAAATGTAATGGACTGGGATTGTCATGCGTCTGCCCTCCGGGGTTCTGGCGTACAGTGCTTCAGAAAGAAGGTGGCTGCTTTGTAATCTGAAGGCAAGGGGCTGGCCATTGGTTCTAAGAGCTGACTCAAAAGCAACTCACAGCAGCAAAACTGACTCAACCTAGCACCAAACTACTCATCACGTCTTTTTGTTGAAGTTCTGATAAGAACCACATCCATTGGCATTTATTTACTCTGGTTCTATTTGTTTTAATAAGTGTTTACGAGGGTATAGTGACCTCCAAAATCCTAGTTTACTAGAGGTAATTTTTATTATTATTATTATTATTTTTTTTTTTTTTACCAAAAATCCTGGTAAGGTGGTACATGTAAGTAACAGGAAACAGCAAACTATCCTTCTGATACTGACAATTAAAATGTAAGTCTTCTGAGTAAAAAAGAATTGCATTCATTTTACTGCAAGGGTCTAAGTGTATTATAAATTCTGAAGCAAAATCTTTACATAAATATGTGCATACTTTCATATAGCCACAGCAGAGAAGCACAACTGAAAAATTACTTACTGTAAGCATTCACTGCTTTAGAAGAGAATCTTTTGAAGGATGAAAATCTATCAGTACACGACACTTTCAAATAAAATCCGCAACTGGCCTTAATCAGTCAACCCAAGATAACTCCTCTGTTGAGTGGCTGGCCTGTGCACTAAGCACAAATACAGACTTACAAAAACCTACACTTTTGTGCACAGCTTCGAGCCCGGATCTTGCTACTCAAACTTCACTTGAACCACTCTGAGTTGCTTCTCATTTTCCTGCTCTACCTCAGAGATTTCAGTTCTTACTATCATTTTCCTTGTAATTTGGGTAGAAGACAAGAGCGATAAAATTCAAATCAAGATAGGAACAAGTCCTATAAAAGTGACTTTATTGACAATGAGCTAAATTAGGCTGTTAGCATTATCCTCAATCTCTCTTCCCATAGATACAAGGGGTTGGCCACAGAGACAATTTAATTTATTAACAAGCTGGAAGAAGAAAATTTGTAAATTATCTCAAAAGATAAGGTTAAAATTACCAAACTATTGAAGCAGTGATCAAGAAAAAGCAGTAAGACGGTCTGTTCATGAAGAGAAAATTCCCCATCAGTTTCGGCTAATGCTGCCTTCAAGATGCACTTGAAAAAGAATGGGAAGTGGTCTGGTTTCTTCTTGAAAGTCTGAAAAGAGAAAAAATAAATTTCTTTTTTAATTGACCTGCTCATGTAATTTGGACAGATTTTAAGAGTATACTAACAAATGAAAAAAAAATTTTCATCTGTATAAAAAACTTGACTTAAAATTAACAACAGTAACTCAAGTACTGGTTGTTTATAGGAAAACGAGGGCTGCAGAAACCTTCAACAAATTAACCAATAGTTTTAATTTACTTCATTTTTCTTCAGTGAATTACAGATGTCTTTATTTTTTATGGATTTTGAATTTTTACTGACAAAGTTCATATGAACAAATTAAATATTTAAAATCAAAGGCCAATTCTTAGGTTACACTTGCTTATTAGTCACACTTGTTTATTTCACTTGAATTAAGTATGCCTTTCCCTAATACCTTTAATACGAAACAAGTCAAAGCTATGAAAGTACCTACCCATTGATGTAACATTTTTACACATTCCTATGATTCAGTTAGCTAAAACATCCATAGGCGTATCATAGGGCTTTCCTTTAAGAGTGTTCTGTCACGGAACTCTTAGATTATGTAACAAATTCAGTCAATGGAAAAGTGTGGTTCATATGTTGATCACCTAGAATCTTAATTGGCCAAAGGTTAAAACTCAATAGCCCTGATTCTGCAAATACATGAAATTCCTTTAATGTGAAAGTTTATTATCACTTTTGAGAAACACTGTCAGACACCCACTGCTGTGTACACGTTATCTTCTTTTGGCATTATGACTGGTACTATGCTCCCCATTATGAGGGTGACCGGGGGGGTCTTTTAAATTTCAGCATTTTATATAGGCTAAGCAGTTAATAAAAATCAAGTTTATTTCCTATGAAACAAGCCAAATGTGCTTATCCTTCACCCCACTCTCTCCGCCCAAATTGAAGTTGTTTTCGTCTTGGTTTGTCTGTATAAAACCTACCTAGTAACATTATGTAGCGGGGCCCTACGATTATATATCGATGACAGAGCACGCAGAGCAGGAGAGCATTTCCCCCTCTGGAGTTTCTGCCTCACTCCTCTGCCACACCAACCTGGCCAAACACTACCCCCTCGGAGTTTATAAAGATATCCAACCTGTATGAGTTTAAAAACTGGTCCGTACAAAAGAAATTTAAAAACTTTATATACAACAAAGTCGCTTTTAAAAATATAAAAATATCTGTCACTCCTATCATGCTGACACTGGACATATATATACACATGCAGGAAAAGTTTCAATTTGCCGCTGATAACAGTAGCTCATATATATTTAATATGATGAACACATGAAACTGAGGTCTTAGACTGACGAGCTGGGTATTCAAAATATTTCACATATAAATACTGCAACACTCTGTATGCATAGACGCCAGTAATGACAGCTTCTGTTAAACTTGATTAAAAGTATGTCCCTCTAAAACAAGCTAATACGAAGCACACTTAAAAACCCTAACAGTTTAAGAATCAACAATCTTAACATAGAGAGAGGCCAAATGTACAAAATACAACTATAAAAGGAACAGTTACAGCCACACAAGATTTTAAACTAAAGAGTGCACAGCGATATAATTAAAAACAGCAAAGTCAGATTTATCTAACACTTGAAGATCAAAAGGTCAATGGCAATTTTTACCAACACAAAGCTTGACAAGGATCTAGAAAAGGAAGCCATGTTCTCTTTGCTGGTATAAATCAGAGTTTCAGATTCATGCGGCCAAGTCTTCGGTCTCTACCTTCTGGAGAAGAAGTGCCTGCTCCAGAAATCAACTCTTCAACAGTTGTTTTGATGAAATTCTTTCTTTCAGTCACATCATAAGCAGGGTAACTTTCATGTACCTCTTTGCGAATCTGCCCCACTGTGACTTCCTCCAAGTTGGCATTTGCCAAGAGTTTCGTGACGGTTTCCTTTAACTCTTCATCGGTGGGTACTTTTTGCGATTTCTTAACTAAAGATTCATCATCAGATTCCCTCTCTTTTTTGGAATTATTTTGAGTCTTTCTGGTGGCTACTATCTGCCTTCTTCACGTTAGCACTTCTGATGGACGTTTTGCTTTTTGCAGTTGCTTTGGGTCTCGGTTTTTCTTTTCTAGAAGGCTTCTTGGGCGGCTGCTCTTCACTTTCCTTGTCTTTGTCAGCGGAAGACGCTTCCGGCTTTTCTTTCCACCTTCATCACTTCTGGATTCATCCGAGAGAATCTAGGAACATTGGGTTCGCTTGGCCTTCCTTGCCATTCGGGAACTACTCTGCTCTTTTTTGCTGCCTTTGCTGGAAGATTTTTGGACGTGGGCAATGGTTTGCCAAAAGACTTTGGATACATTAAGAAATTCAAGATCCGCTTCACCAGCTCACTGTTCCAAATCAAGAACCACACAGATGCTGAACATGGCATTTCTGAACTTCTTCAACATTTCTGTCTTCTTTATATATTGGGCATTTCTTTTTTCAAGAGGGAAGCCACTGAACCAACTCACATTCTTCTTTAATGAGGACACTGTGCCTGGCCTGTTGTAGTTTGTGTAGGTTCCTAAGTTCATCCGTTTTCCTCTTACTCAAAAAGAAAAGTATCCTTTCACTTTCACGAAATTTCTGTTCCTTGCTTTGTGCAACTGTAAACCATGCTCTCTGTAAGGAGGAAACCTGTCCACCTCTCTACTTTCTTCTTTTCCCTCTTGTCTTCCAGATTGACTTTTTTCTTTTTCCTCCTCTTCTCCTTCCCCAGATGTCTTGATCTTACACTCTATTACCAAGTCCCTATATAGGTGTTAGGCCCAAAGGTTCCTTGTTAACTCTCAACCTCTTCTCATTGTGTTGATGTCTGCACTGCTTAAACTCAGTTTGTCCAAAATGTAATCCACGACTTGGTACCCTCCCAAGTCTCCTTCTACTCTTTCTCTATTACCTATCGCGGCAAAGGAATGGCACCATCCTTTGTTTTATTTGGACGCCCACCTCGGAAGGCTACTGAAATTACACCCTTCCCTAACATTTTCAAAGACCAAGTCCAATCAACTCTAGTTTGTAAATCCGTGTTTCCTCTTTTCCAAATCTTTTTTGCATCTCATTCAAGCCCTAATCATCTGAGTGCTTTTTTATAACATACAATGAGAACGACCAGGTCATTCTCTGACTTAATAATTTCTCCTTCTCTCTTACATCAGCTTGAAGCAACGACAAGAAATTCCCAAGGTCTCTCAATGATAAACACAGTTGGGCTTGGGGAGATTTCCATCGCTCAATGAACACCTCAGAGAACAGTCCACAGTGTTACCATAAACAATCCAACACCTTCTCATGTTGGAGAACACCACCTAAAACAGATAAGTACTGTCCAGGTCTTTTCTCCATTTATATAATTGTGACTGGCAAGAAGGACTTTTTGGATGAGCTAACCATTTTAAGGTGAACAGGGGAAAGTTAGATGTTGGACCTCAACTGACCAAGCCTCTGCTTCAGCAACACAAAGAAAGGGACAAAGAAACAATAGAAATTATACCACAAACATCTGCCTTGACTTTGGAAGCTCTATTCCGGCTAAACTACAAATGTATGTTCCCTACTGTAAAACAATATATTATTTCATCTTAGTGTAACCTGTTTGCAATTATTAATGCAAACTTTATTTGGCCAGTTCCCAATGTATCAATAATTCTTTACAACTTATGCTATTTTCAGTTCAAAGCACAAAAATAACTCTACCTGGAAAATTCCTAATTTCATAATAGTAAATAATATTGGGAACAAAAGAAGAAACTGATATTGTCTTTTCTATAGCCATTCTTTTCTTAAAATCTATTTTATTACAGGACCAAGTGCTGCTCCAAAAATAACTATTTATTATCAGTAAAAAGTTTTGCTACTTTGTAATGGCTTAAGTGGCACAGTATGAAAGCGATAAAGTAATTTAAATCTGTTACCTCCCATGCAGGGACATTTTCTCTGAACTTCTCATTCACCATACAGCAGATTGACATTAAGTAGGCCTTGCTGGACACCTCAGGGGAATAATTCATCCAGAGGTAATTTTCAAGATACTGGCTGTGAAGTGAAAAAAAACAAAAACCCACAATATTTCATTTGTAACCACTTTCCTCTGCAATGTGCCATTCACTTGGAAAAGTAATTATTCAAAACTTTCAAAATACATATTTAAATCTGTTATTTATTATTTGAGAATGATTCAACATTGATCAATCATCTATATCACTGGTCCCTGCAGCAAATGTGGCTTTATAAAATGAGTCTTTTTTTTTATTTTTTAATGAGAGTCTTATATTCACAACTAGACAGGCACCAAAAACTACTGACATACATGATTATTACCATACACCACCGGGTATTTTCTCTCCTAAGGTGCTTCAGGATGTGAAAACACGAAAAACACCAAAAAAAAAAAAAAAGTCTGATAAATAACAGGTCTAAAGCAAAATGAAATGATGGTACCTTCAGTGTTAAATGTATTAGAAACAGTCATGCTAACTCATATCAGGGCCTAAAGACTCACAGCAACTTAGAGACTCAATCAAAAAGAAGCTTTTAATATTTAATTCACAAGGTATTCAACATAAATTGGTTTTCATGGCACTGACATTTTCCTTTAAGGTGCCAAAGGTCTCATTTTGACTTTTAGTGAAAATAAGTCGTTTTACTTTTTCAATAAATTAACCCGCATGCCTAACCTTTCAAGTATTACACACACACACACACACACACACACACACCCCAAGTGCTAGGGATTTTAGACTCTTTGATCATATTACAGAGCAGACTGATGACATTGTGTGTTAGGTAAGGAGCTGTTGACTCTAAGGTTGGTGGTTCAAACCCACAAGTTGCTCTGCAGGAAGATGAAACTGCTCTGGAAAAGGCCTGCGGTCTCCCAACTTTGTCTTTTTGGTGATTGACAGTACTCTAGCTCTTCTACTTTCTCTATTGAGTCAAGGACCTGCTCTCACAGGTGTTTGCAAAGGTCTATCATTGATCGTCTTTCTTACTGTCTAATACATAAAATTTTATCTGAAACAATGGTGAAAATGCTCTATATGACACTAAAGGATTCTTTCATAAATAAAATGTATGAGCCTTCATTGCAACCCTCCCTTAAAGTTTAAATTCCTAATCCCACTAAAGTGAACTGGGTTGTATCTCCAATTCACCTGCAGCCACCGGACTTAAGGCTGAAATGCCTGAAGGTGACAAGAAGCATATAACTACGAGCCCAAGCCCAAAGGCATAGAATTGGTAGACTTTTGTTTGAATCTCTAACCTTGAGAGTGCCCAATGCATGGTGGTCTGGAACTACCATGTACTTACCATTTTAATGACCTCCTCACTTCATTATGACTCTACTTTTGTGAATGAATATTATTGGAAGACCTGTCCTATCACCAACCACCACTGTGCAGTATCCAGCCCCTTAAGAGTTTAATCTGGGGCTGCGCCCCGATGGCATAAGTGGTTGAGTGTGGGACTGCAGCCCGCGGGCTTGGCGGTTCAAATCCAGCAGCAGCTCTCAGGAGCAGCACTGGGTAGCATCCAGGACCACCAGAGGCAGTGATGCCCGCCCCCTCACCCTCCCCACCAAAAAGAGTTTAATCTGTACAAGTCAACAATTCATGTATTGTGGTTCACTGTTGGCATATACTTGTAAAAATGTCCCTTTCTCAAGCGTGTTTTAAATTATATACCATTGGCTAACTCATGACACTGTGTGTAGTGGATACACACTGGGTTGCTAACCACAAGGTCAGGAGTTCAAAACCACCAGTCAGCTCTGCAGGGGAACGAAGAGGTTTTCTACTCCTGTGAAGATCTGAAGGCTTGGAGACTGAAGAGGCAGTTCTACAATTCCCGATAAAATCACTACGAGTTACCACTGATTTGATGGCAGTGGAAGGGATGCCCCAGCGGAATGATTGATTATATTCTCTGACATAAAATGACAATGATGTCTCTAAGTTGAATGAGAAACATATATAAACCATAGACTCATGAAAGGGTTCTGGGCTTGCATGTAATTCTAGGGCCAATGTAGAACAATTAGCTTTCATGACATGGATCTGTTGGATGCGTGACCTCAAGAAGAGATCGGTGAAGACATAGGAGCAAAAGCAAAGTGTCGTGAAGAAACTAGATGGCGCCTGTCTATCAAAAAGAATATCATCTGGGGTCTTGAAGATGTTTTTTCCTCCCCTAAACAAGTAGCCATCTAAGTGAGGTGTCAACAAAGTCCACATGAAAGACACACACCAGCCTGTGTGATCCAAGGATTGTAAATAATATAATCCAAATCTAAAGGAGGGAATGGTACCAGTGGTTAAATTGTGTACAACTGCTTTGAAGAATCTACTTGCAAGGCCCACACATGGATTAAGCCTCTGGTCACTCCTCTCTGATCATTGTTGAAGGATGGGAAAAGCCCTGTTAGCAGAGCATTATAAAGTCTACTCTGGCAGATGCAGTTAAGTAAAAATGTAGTGTCTAATTATCTGATTTCCCTTTTGACTCATTTTAAAACTGTTTCAGAAGAAGAAAAAAGAAAAATGAAAGAAGAAAAAAAAAAGCCAAAGGGACATCGACAGGGATTAAGACCCTATACCTATGGACCAGAGAAATGAATAAACTGACTAACCTGCAGAAGGCAGTGAAAAGTGGATTGTTGAAAATGCAGTTAGGGGAGAAAAAAAGAAAGAAAAAAGAAAATGCAGTTAGGTTAAAATTTAGCAATCTATCATTTAATCTCTCATATGATTCATTTAAATGTGTTCTAGTTTTAATATTTTCTATTTTTCAGTTGAAGTTTTTCTCTATTTTACCCTATCAGTTTTATTTATCTTAATATTTTTCTATATATTAATCTAGCATAGGTAAACTCTAGAAACAGTAACTGAATGAATGGTTCCTTGGAGTTACGGCAGGGAAGGTTAGGGGGAAGTAGGAAGTTAATAACAATGAGCACAGGACTGACAAAAATGTTCTAAAAATGATGTGGTGAAGACTGTACAACTCTCCTTGATGTGAATGAACTACTGAAATATAGGATATCTGAATTAAATGCCAATGAAACTACTGGGGGAAGAAAATGAAAGAAAGAAATCCTTCCTGAATTATGTAATCGTACTTTTAATAGCAAGCCTGGTAATGTGAATTCATCTTTCCAAAGTGGCTCTATTTCATAAAATTTAACTAGGAATAGACTTCTAATTTAATATTGGTTGTTATCTCTGTACTGGTTTGGTTCTATTATCCTTTCTACTACTATAATTGAGAATCTAGATTTAGCAGAGAAAAAAAGGAATTGTTAGGTTTCACTTTAAATTAATGCATCTAGTCACTAAAAGACGAGTTTATAATTGATTCAATAGATTCAAGGAAGAGCTTATGAATTGCTCAGCACAGTTTCTTAACTCGTAAGAAACAACTCCAAAGATGTTATACTGACAAGGCCAAACCTTGGAAAACAAAGGATATCAGACACACATTCCCAAATAAGTCGATGTCAGAAATACTAACCATTATTAATTTTTTAAATATTGTCCTCTCACTCACACACATTGTCACTGAATCGATTCTAACTGACAGGGACGCTATTGGGCAGAGCAGAACTGCCTGTGTGGGTTCTGAGGCTGATTCTTTACGAGAAGAGAAAACCCCATCGCTCTCCCAGAGAGGCTGTGGTTTCCAGCTGCTGACCTCTAAGCTAGGAGCCCAACAGGTAACTCCATCAAACTCTTCAGAAGATATAATTATGTAACTATAAAATATGAATTACATTATCATCTTCACCCTCATCAAAGTATACTTGAGTATACTGAGACTCACCTAAATTCCAGAAGCATTATCTTTCGAATGGCAAATCTGAAATCATAAAAATAAAAATATTTTAATAGCACAAGTAAATATTTCAGTTATGATGCCAATGCATATTGACATCTTTTAACATTAATTCACATATGAGAACAAGATATTTTAATATGCACTAAAAATAAAGTTAATTTTTTTAAATATATGTTTCCATTTTGTTTCAGGGTCACTTTGCTTATTTTTGATGTTGCCCAAGAGCATGTACTTAAGTGAAATTATATCCTACTTATGTAACAAACTCAATCATCACTATTACATAGTGAGAAAACAAGCACCTAGATTAATAAATCTAGACAACTTAAACCAAAACATGGATATTCATCAGTGTTCACATTATAGTCACGACAGTCAAAACAGGCCATGTGCAACTTCCTAATCCCCTGTCCCCCAGCAGAAACTCTAACTCTTTATGGCTGGTAGGCTGGGACCACTGATCACGCAGTTAGCAGTCCAAGGCTCAGCTGATATGTTTCAACTTAAGCACTAGCAAACTTACTTTTCATTAGTACTCAAATTAAATATTCTGCTGTAGAGCCTTGCTCTCCTAAAAGTACACCAGACACGTGTATCTGTACTGCAAATGTGGGAATAATTCTACATGGCTCCTAGTCTCAATATTAAACCTACAAGATTAGAAAACTGAAAGGGGAATATAAAATATTTCACTTCATTACACTGTCTCTTTTTAATAGAAGCACTTTGCTTAACACAAATAAATGACTTGGAAGTCAAGGAGTATTGATCCAAAGTCAGACTCAACTGTTGGCTAATTGAATTGTCTCATTTTGTGTACTAGAAATAAAGTAACCCACACCAGAACTCTGCCACAAAATAATAGTTCCCAGCCTTGAAAATTAAACACATAGGCATTATGAATTTCTAATTCCCCAGGAAATCATGATCCTGACCAAAGCCTTCCCCACTGATTTCTGATCTCTTAAACAGTTTCAATGAGGATGCAATGTCACAGAACTGAAAGGAGAGTGAAATCAGGGTTTTTATCAGACAAAAGCACAATGACACAGCGCTACCCCGCGAACGAGCTTCTAGGTCAGCCAGGCCAAGGAGTGGACCTGCCATCTGCAGTGACACATCTCGGTCTCCATCTGTAGGCAGCACTTTAATTACATGCTGTGCAATAGCATTCACTCAATGCCCAGTGTGTACAGAACAGCTGATGGGCTCTTAGAACCAACTTTGTTTCCCAAATTCAGTTATCATACTCTATTGACTGCTAAGACAAAGAATGCAAGATTATGACAAGGAGACAGAACTTTTCTTATCTCAAACATCTCCAACAAACAGTAAAACCTATAAAAGCGGGATTCCAAAGGCCTGTGTTGTTTTTCTAGGTCTCGCTCATTGCTTTTAGAACTCTCTAAGCCCAAACATTTTGGTGTGATTTTTTTTCTTTACTTTTTGGGTCCCACTCCTCACTGGGAGGCCCAGCCTTGCTCCTGGAGAGCAGCTGCTGGATTTGAACCGCCAAGTCAGTGGGCCGCAGTCCCGCACTCAACCACTACGCCACCAGGGCTCAACCCATGATTTTTTTTCTATTGTGAGTTTACCCAAATAGTTTTTTTTCTTTCATTGTTTTTACACCTAAAAAGGACAACTCTTTTATAAGCAATTTATGTTTGCCACCATATTAAACAGTAGGTATGGCGTTATGAGTTATTTTAAGTTCAACACCTGTGAACCCACCACCCAGGTCTCAAACCCACAGGGCACTGCCCACAGTCCAGGAGCCCCTGCTTGCATGTTTTCTCATCAATGCAACTATTCAGATACGAACACTGTAATTTATTTTTGTTTCTTTTTTTAACTTCATATAAATGCAATCTCACAGTGCACACTCATTTGTGCCTGATTTTCTTTGCTTACTCTTATTGTTGGGTTATTTTTAAGTCATCTATTTAACTGCATTTAGAAGTAGGTAATTCAAAAGTTTATAATGTCAGAACTCCTGTCAGTTTCTCAGCAAAATTTTTGGCAAGTTCCTTCCAAAAAGTCACAGCCTGAATGGGACACCCCTACATTGCACCCAAGAATGACCAAAAGTCGGAATTCAGCTAGATGGCAACTAAAAACGATACTTCCACCTACTGGGAAGCATCCTGGACAAGTTACCTGACCTGTCTCTCTATAGATCTCCAGTTCTTCATCCATGTAATGACTCAGCGTGGTTGGGAAGTTGTATGTATCAATATGTACAAGGTGCTCAGAATATAATCTGGCATAGAGTAAGCACTCCACAAACATAAATTTTTTTTAATATTTTAATTTCAAATTTAGAATAAAAAAATGGAAGGTAAGCTTGCGATTCTGATAATGGCAAGGGCAGCAAATATCAATCTAGCATGTAAAATGCTATTCATTACTAGAATAATTGGCAATATTATTATTTTTAAGATCCTAGAAATGATCATTTATACCACAATATTATTAAAAACTAATTCACGTATTTGCTGGGTAAGCAGAGATTATATTTTTTCATGCAAAACTAATTTTTATTATTTAATATACATGCTATTTTACATAAACAATGTTTCTGTATTTTATATTTTGTCTATTTTTATTATGCACATCTTATTTTTACACTTTTCAAAATTATCTTTTAAAAAGATTTACAAAAAATTATAGGAATATTATAAGAATATGTATGGACTGTGATAAGAGCTGTTAAGAGCCACCAATAAAATGATTTTTAAAAAACACAAAACTGTAGATTCCTCCCAAATAAAAAGAGTACTCATTTATCTGTAGATAGAATATGGGTGTTGGCTGATGTAGACTAGAATCATCTGTGGTAACCTGGACAGGGAGGTGTTCTTTGACTTAATAGTCATCTTCTCTAACCTTTGACATTAAACCGACTCAAAAATGCATTATCCACAAATGGCAAGTATGCGACAGCATAAGCCAAAGAATGACAGCTTTCTGAAGCTACATCTAGGCTCAGAATAGGCATACTGTAACTTTTATTTTATTTAATTGAACAAATCAAGGGATAACAGATTTGGCCCAGAGTAAAGACAAGGGGTATGGAATATATCTTTCCTTTATGGAAAAAACTCTGAAGTCACATGGGAAAGGGCATATATTCAACTAGAGAGGGGGGAAAACAAGAGCCAATCATGGATTATTCCCAGAGTTTGTTTTTCTCCTAGATTTGTATATTAATTTGCCTTTATTTATAATAAAGTACATTTTCCAGGTTAAAAAAAGAAAAATAATATTAACGCTGGCATAAGTGAAATAAGCATTCCTCTAAAAATGAAATATATCCTATACAACTTACTTCCTCTAGTCTTAACCAAACTTAAAAACGGAGAGAAGTAACTTATGGTTCTTTAGCACTTAGATATAAATTCTTTTTTGCAACCTGTTAAGTCACCATGTGAGAAGAGAAGGGACAAATTTATAAAGTTCACAGAAAATCTATTTGGGGCCAACCTGAATCCCAACATAAGATAAACATGTTCCTACCTTGATTTGACAATTTCTTTCTCATATATATCTTCAATGACCTGTCATCAAAATTATAAAAATGTTTAAGATTTCAAACAACTTTAGACCCTAAATTCCCTAGACCCTAGTTATTGAGATTACACATAATATTCTGGTTTAAGAAAGTTTTACGACTGTTGATATAATACTAATAGGTCCTTTAAACAGTGTCATTACACTACTCAAAATATGAAATAACAGAAGTAGAAAACTGTTATATATATATGTACAATGACTAAAAAAACCCCACCATTTTAGTATATGTGCTGTCAAAACGAGCACAAACCACCATTAACATGGTGTGTCTGTAACAATGTTAAGGGAAATTAAAACTGACAAGATCAGAGTATTTTCAGAAAATGGCAAATCCATTAATGTTTTCAGACTGCTTATCAGACTGCACCTAAAGGTCATTAACAATGTGCTGTCAACAACTAGACAGAATGTTAAAAATATGAAGGGACAGTAGAGTTAAAATACAAATCATTATATCCTGTTATACACATGTAGGTGAGAAAGCTTCAAAAAGTTCCCTCATCTCCATGAGGGCTGATAAGTTCTGGACCGGGGAGCCTGGTTGAACTCATCCACCTCCAATGCTGCTGGCGACAAGCTGGGACAAGCGCGTGAGCTATGACTGTTTCTCAGTCCATGAAAGGGACAAATCGCCCAAAGCTGGGTGCTTGCACTGTGCCAGTAGTGTTCCTTCAAGACATTATTCACTTTAAATATGAACCCATAATAAAGTTCCTCTGAAAAGGCAGATATAGCTTTCTCAGGAACCATCACTAGCAGAACTACAAAAATGATCTGTATAAGACTTCAGTGTTTAAACTCCTTATCAGGTTTAATTCAGTCTGATCATGCCACCTGGATTCTGGTGATGAAAAAATGACCCAATACACAAACACAAATACACATAAATTGCAGATAGTAAGGTAGAGCAATATTGCTGCTAATTAAGACTAACAATGTATACCGTGGTTATGGATATACTTTTTTTTTGGTGAGGGTGGGGGGCATCACTTGGTGTGGTGGTGGGAGGCCCAGCCTTGCTCCTAGAAAGCTGCTGCTGGATTTGAACCTCCAACCCAATGGGCTGCAGTTCCACACACAACCACCACGCCACTGGGGCTCAGCCCATGGATATACTCTTAAAGAATAATAGAATGGGATTAAATGACAAAACAAATGACATATTCAAGTTCAAATCATGTAAAACTTACAGGTTAAGAATCCATGGGAGAGAATCCATTTCATGGGAGAGAGGGGAAAAAAATGAGCTGATACCAAGGGCTCAAGTAGAAAGAAAATGTTAAAAAAAATGTTTAGAGAATGATGATGGCAACAAATGTACTTGACACAATCGATGGATGGATGGATTGTGTCAAGAGTTGTACGAACCTCCAATAAAATGGTTTTTAAAAAAATCCATTTCACAACAGAGGCAAAAGTACCACACTTTAATTCATACAGCAGCACGTCGTCTTTCTTACTTGCTTAATGGCACGCTGTGCAACACCTACAGTTGATCCTGGAACAACACAGGCTTGAACTTCCAGGATCCACTTACATACAGACTCTTTTTCAGTGCCTTCTGATGCTAATGCCCTCCACAGGAGCAGCTACCTCTTCAGTAAATTATTCATTACGGGGGAAAGTGACGATTTTCATCGTGTTTAGTGCCACATCTTACACACTGCATAACACCACAGGGGGGGACCCATGGGAGGTGTGTGCCACTAGTCGTGCTGGAATAGGAGCCCTAGTGAATAGAGGCTTGCGTGCAGGGTCGCTGACAGCAAGGTCAGCAGTCTGAAATCACTAGCAACTACAGGACAAAGAGGAGACTTTCTACTCCAGCTAGCCTTGGAAACCACAGGGGCCGTCCCACTCTGTCCTATAAGGTCAGAAGGAATTCTGTGGCCCTGAGGTTTGAGAGTAAGGGATGTTGGAAGGGCTACTAAGTAGAGGAAAGTCATGACATTACAGGAAGTTATTTAATTGCTTGATATGCACCCAAGTTTGAGATGAGCAGCTGTGGTTGTCCAACATTGAAAGATAAATGATTAGGGGTCATTTTAAAAACAGAAACAAAAAAATTCATAAAGCCAGAGCTGCACTTACTATACCAGCAGAGGCAAAAATGTGGCACTTTTTTTTTTATCTTCTATTGAAATACCTTTTTTATCTTCTATTGAAAATGTAGCTTTGAAGTGGGTGAAGAAACCATAAATGTAACACACAAAATGGGTGTTAATATGCTGGTTCTGCTGTCAGTAAGGCTGCTGGTCAATAGTGGTCTTAGTGGTTAAGTGGAGCCAAAAGTTTTACATAGAGTGCACAAGAGGTCCACATGTCCCTAACCTCTACTATGTTTAAGGGTCAACTGTCTTTCACTTAAACTCGGCTCTTAAGAATTTTCCCTTTCATTTATTTTATATTGTTTCAACTGAGCCATAAATCCACTTACTGATTAGGTCTTACTGGTCCTTAGTCACCCCAACAGGAAACAACTCCTTCTCCTATTACCATTAGTACAGATGTTTGCTACCATTTCAACTGAACTAAAAATACCAGGAAAAACAACAGAACCTATCCTAAACGTACTGTTGAAATGTATACTTGACAATCTTCATGTCTCTGTAAGGATTCGCCCGTGGTACCTTACAATAGAAATAAGCTTAAAGTTGTGTAAGACAATAAAAAATACATACATAAAGCATACCTATTCGAAAACTATGCTTTTGAAATGAATGAAATATACTTACTTTTATATCAAAAGGTGATTTGTTCTTGATGTGGGGAGCCCAGTATTTGCAAGCCAACTGCAAAGTCAAAGAGTAGAAACTGTAAGAAACACTGGAAGACTAGGATCATTTAGTGACAAGCATTTCTAATCGTAGACAGCTGGCACTGGAGAACAGAGTTGGGTTTGGGGCTCCAAACAACTACGTACCAGTGGTATTTTGCACATCCATTCTCCCACCTCCACTCCATTACGATAAAAACAAAATCTGCTTTCCAACCACTCCTAGGGAAGTCGCAAGGGCTGGTCAATACCAACGAGGCCAAATAACCTTAGCATGACAAGCAATATTTGAGCCAATATTAAAAACCAGCCCCCAAACCTTCACCAAGGTTGCTGTATAAAACAGTAATTAGTGCTCTATCAGTAATTAGACTCTAACAGTTAGTTAACTAGATTAGGTTTTACCTGCAAATTTTTAATGTTACATACTTACGCACAGTCTCCGGATACTTAGATGAATTGTTTAAGGAGCAATATGGCTTTGCCAATTTTCTTTAACTTAACGTCTTTAAAAATGGAAAACAGGGACAAGAAAACAAAGGATCCAGTGGAGAGGCGGGTATAAGAAGCCTGCTAGGCCTTGATTGCGGGTAATGTGACCCAGAAGAATTATTGAAACCCAAATGAAGTCTGAGC
The DNA here is from genome assembly GCA_004026705.1 of Nesogale talazaci. Lineage (NCBI taxonomy): Eukaryota > Metazoa > Chordata > Mammalia > Afrosoricida > Tenrecidae > Nesogale > Nesogale talazaci. The sequence goes on along the minus strand of PVJH01000101.1, from coordinate 391,817 downwards.
ATGATAGTGAGTCAAGAGTTAAGTGAAAGGAACTAGAGGAAAGAACTAGGAGGCAAAGGGCATTTATAGAAGTCTAAGTACAGGCATGTACATAGCCAAATCTATATATATAATGACAGGGAAATAGATGTGCACGTATTTATAGGTCTAGTATTAAGGTAGCAGGACATTGGGCCTCTACGCAAGTACTCCGTCAATGCAAGAACACTTTGCTCTATTACACTGGCATTCCATGATGCTCTTCTTCCTGACACGATCACTGAAGACAAACTGGGTGCATAAGCAAATATGATGAAGAAAGCTGATAGTGGCCAGCTATTAAAAAGATATGGCATCTAGGGGGAGGGGGTATTAAAGGCTTGAAGATAAACAAGCAGCCATCTAGTTAAGAAGCAACAAAGTCCACATGGAAGAACACCAGCCTGTGTGATCACGATGTGTCGAAGGGATCAGGGATCAAAGAATAACAAATCAAATCATTGTGAATGAGAAAGAGTGCAGACAGTGATGTCCCCACCCCAAAAAAAAAAGAAAAAGAAAGAGAAAGAGTGGGGACTCAAGCCCATCTGTAGGCAACTGAACATCTCCTTACAGAAGGGTCGTGGGGAGGAGATGAGCCATTCAGGGTGCAGTGTACCGATGATGAAACTTTCCTCTAATTCTTAAATGCTTCCCTCCCCTCAACTATCAAAATCCTGATTCTACCTTACAAATCCATCTAGACCAAAGGATGTACACTGGTACAGAGAAGAAATAGAAACACAGGGAATCCAGGGCAGATGATCCCTTCAGGACCAGTGGTTAGAGTGGCATTACCAGGAAAGTGGAGGAAGGGTGGGGTAGAAAGGGGGAACCAATTACAAGGATCTACATATAACCCCCTCCCGGGGATGGACAACAGAAAAGTAGAAGTGATACGTAAGACATGACAAAATAAAAGTAATTTATAAATTATCAAGGATTCATGTGGGGGAATAGGAAGGGAGGGGGGAAAATGAGGAGCTGATAACAAGGGCTCAAGTAGAAAGCAAATGTTTTGAGACTAATGATGGCAACAAATGTACAAAGGTGCTTGACACAACGGATGTATGTGTGGATTGTGGTAAGAGTTGTATGAGCCTCCTGTAAAATGATTTTTTTAATGGAAAACTGGCAAGCACAAGATGCATTAGTATATTTATGAAAAGGTAAATTTTCATTCTACCTGACACACTTGGAGGCCCTCAGCTAATATTTGATGGAGAAGCCTGAAAACTAAACCCATCACCACCAAGTTACATCAAAGTGACCAAAACCATCCAGGACAGAACAGAACTGTCCCCCTGGCCTTAAAATCTATTGCTGGTAAGATAATTCTGACTCACAGAATTACAAAGCAGATCACAGAGCTTGCAAAGCAATGCATCTTGACAGAAACATCTTGTTCCCAGGGAGCAGCTACTGCAGTGGTTCTCAACCTTCTTAATGCCACGACCCTTTCATACAGGTCCTCATGTGGTTGTGACATCCACACGTCATTGCTACTTCATCACTGTAATCTTGCTACAGTTATGAATCATAACATACATATCTGATCCGCAGGATGTACTTTCATTGTTACAAATTGAATATAATTAAATGCAACTAACGCATAGTGATTAATCACACAACAAAATATAATTACACATTGTGAAATATTTGTGTTTTCTGATGGTCTCAAGCAAACCCTGAGAGAGGGGAGTTCGAGCCCCAAAGGGGTCGCGACCCACAGGTTGAGAACCTCTGATGTATCGCTCTGAAGATGTCTTGTCACACCCCTCAAAAGCCTAGATAACTCTACAGCCACCCCCACCCCCAGCCCCAAATGCCTGGTCTTTCCCTGAAAGTCGATTCGGCATCACCTCTATCTACCGAGCAGCCTTTTCAACCCAAGGGTGGTGCTCCTTGTTCTCTGAACGCAGTGCTCCTGCGACCAACTCCAAACGACAACTCACTGCGCTGGCTTCCTTGGCTGCGTCGGACTTCCTCAAGTCGTGCCCTCTTCGCATGAGGTGGTCCCTCTCATCGAGCGTCCCCAGCAGGGTGGCCCACACCCGGCAACCCGCGCAAAAAGCTAAAGTGAACCACTCGACGACCGAATGCCTCCGGGATGCTTCCCGAGGGAAAAAAAAAGGCCGGTCTTCCTGCCCCAAACTCCAGGGGCTGGCTTTGAACTCACCTGGGTGACAAACTCCGCGTTGATCTGTGACACTGTGGGAGCCACGATTTTCTTGGGCTGCGCAGGGGTCGCCATGGCGGAAAACCAAAGAACCGCTCCCCAGGGCGGGGAGCCCGCGCACTTTCCCTAAGCGTCGTCTGCAGCGGCCAAACCAGCGTGTATAGAGATACGGGTTCGAATTGCCTCCGCTCCCGGAAACGGAACCGAAGGAAGCCGGAAGTGCGCGCCGGCCCGGTAGCTGAGAGAGACGAAAGCCGCGACCTCCACCAACACTGCCCCCTAATGGGCAGACGAAAGCAGAAACCAAGGGGGCCGGAGAGAGGTCGCTGCAGGAAGAACCCCGAAGCCTGGCTTGGTTGCTTCTTGTGAGCGAGCAGATCGAGTTGATGTTCTTTTCAACCCTCAAGACAGCTGCATTGGAAAAAAAAAAAAAAGACTCTAAATGAGACGGAGTACAGATTAGGGATCCAAAGTCCAATAGTAAAGCCCCTTACAGAGGGGTTGCTGGGAGAAGAGCCAGTCAAGGTACAGTGTAGCAGCAATGAAATGTGCAACTTTCCTCTAGTTCTTAAATGCTTCCTCCCACCCACTGTCATGATCCCAGCTCTACCTGACAGATCCAGCTGCACTGGAGCGGGACACAGGGGTAATTCAGGACAGATGATCCTTTCAGGACCAGGGGGTGATGCCAAGAGGGTGGAGGGAAGGTGGAGTAGAAAGGGGAAACCTATTGTAGTAATCTACATATGACTTCCTCTCTGGGGTACGGACAACAGGGACGTGGGCGAAGGGACACATAGGACAGTGTACGATGACAAATTAATGACGATTTGTAAATTGTTAAGGATTCATGGGGGAGGGGGAGAGGGAAGGGGGGAAATATGGGGAGCTGGTTTCAGGAGCCTAGGTAGAAGGAGGATGTTTCAAGAATGATGATGGCAACAAATGTGCAAATGTGGTCTGCATACAATTGATGTTTGTATTGATCGTGATAGGAGTTGTATGAGCCCCCAATAAATGATTTATTAAAATAAATAAAGGATTATAGTCCCCTCTCCCAAAGAAATAGATTAGGCATCTAGGAGTTGGTTTTAATTATTTGTTCTTATAGCTTTTGGAAGTAGAAAGCAGCACACAATAATTAAACAATTAGTACCTTTTTTTCTGAATCAAATTATTTTAATTTATTCTTCTGCCCATCACAACTGATTTCCATCTACATTTATTTTTCAGGTAAGACCCAATAGGTCAACTGAAGAAGTAGCTGCGACTCTGAGCCGGGGAGCTAAAATTCCCACAGTTACACGTTTCCGCGGCCTGCAGGTGCTCTCACATCAGTCTTTGCAGCAGTGACTGGGTGCGTCTCTGGCTCGCTTCTCCAAGCTCCGCCACTGCTGGTCCAGTCTCAGTCATCCCCAAAGCAGGCGTCCTCGAAGTGGACTTGTTGGGGGATCCGAGCTTCCAAGCAGTTCCGTGTTAGCTCTGTAGTTTTAACTTGGTCCCTGTGCGGGTCAGATCGCTCAGATTGTTTTCGTCCACACGTGGTGTGTCATCCCATGGGGCCACGTCTTCTGCGGTAATCCGCCGGGCAGCGTGATGCAGGGGACACCACGCTTCTTCATGCAGTTTTGCCCTCGACAATCAGGAGTTTCCTACTGCGGTGTGAGTGTGGCTGCCTCTCTATTCTCCACTATCTAAAAGGTTTTGATCCGTTACACATTTTCTGAAAACTGCTTCTGCAAAACAAATGTTACACGGTCATACAAACCCAGCGGGCTGGACTTGGGGGCCAGTGCTGCTACCTTCTCACACACAGAGATGAAAACGCATTTAGTACAAATTGAGATCGAGCTATACAGTATGACATTTTTCACTACCATCTTTGACTCAACATGATTTTGTGATTCATCCATATTATACAGCATCTTAATTGATTTTTTATTGATGGCTAGTATTCCATAGTGCATTCTACACCGTGTTTGATCAATTCATTCATCTGTGTGGGAGTGTTAGATCCACAACTCAGAGTCGCAGCTACGTCTTCAGCTGATCTACTGGGTCTAGCTGAGAAATAAATGTGGATGGAAATCAGTTGTGATTGGCAGAAGAATAAATTAATTTGATTCAGAAAAAAGTACTAATTAATTATCGTATGTCGCTTTCTATCTCCAAAAGCTATAAAATCAAGTAATTAAAATCAACTCCTAGATGCCTAATCTATTTCTTTTGGTTCATGGGTTGTGGCAATTACATAATTTTATGTCAACTAGATAAGTAAGTGTAGAGGTGGAACTTAGACTACTAATGAAGTCATAGCCTGATAATGCCTCCTTGTGGGCGTGGCCTTTCCATGAGAATTCTGGGAACTTCCTCTTTCTCTCCCAGAGCCTGTCTCTGCTTCACCTTCCTGTTGACAAGCCTCATAGATCTAAGCTGTTGAGGGCCAGAGCCCTGGAGACCACCATTGGAACTACAAGCCATTGCACCCATTGACCTTCCTGCATTGATCTTCCTGCATCCTACACCATTGCCTGTGGCTGCATGAGTCTGGAGAGGGATTTATGGATTACTATCAGACTTAAGGGCTAATATTGGACTTATGGACTTGATCTGAACTGGGCTGGAATATTTTCTCAGTATATAATTATTCTTTGATAGAGCGCTCGCCTTTACACATGTATGAGTGTATCTGGATTTGTTTCTTAAGTCAATCCTGCCTAACACAGCGTTGTTTCCTGTTAGGAGCAATTACAAATAATGCTTCTGTGAGCATTTGTGCATTCGACTCTGTGTGGCCATAACTATATGAGGGCAAGTCAAAAAGTATTGCACTAGGATTCTAGTTCATGATTTGTCTGAAACAAGCAATTTCTTCCAAACAAAACAAATTTGAATGTGTCTCAGTGGTCAGCTGGGACTACAGATAAGTTCCCTCCATAATGCACAGCTTTGTCTTTCAATATGAGACAAAGTCAACTGGGACTACAGACAAATTCTGTATTATGTCTTATGTCATATTATTATGTCAATAATAATGTCATATTATTATGACATATTATGTCATATTATTGTCTCGTGTCTTTAAACATAAGACAAATTGGTCAGCTGGGACTGCAGATAAATTCCCTCCGTAATGCTCAGTCTTGTCTTTAAACATAAGAATATTTTTGTGCCACGAATCTTTTTAATGTCTTAGAGAAGTTGGTTACATTTCTGTTTAACAATACTTATGACTGGGACTATCTTCCTAATTGAACACTTTCACCTAGTTTCGGTGCAGCCCTTTGTTACCCAGACCGTATGTTAGAGCCTAGTAAACCTTCTGAATCTTTTCTTCCGAGGCACACAACATCCTTCAGAGTTGACAACAGAAGGAATGGATGTGGAAATCCCACTTTGTGAACCTCAAAATCACCTGCACCTGTAGCCCTAGGACTTAAGGCTCTGTGTTGGGCAGAGTAGTTGACTAGAGAAACAGATTCAGTGGCACTCATCTATGTATAAGAAAGAGATTTATATCACTAAGTAACTATGTATCAAGAAACTCCCCCAGCCCAATCCAACTAAAGTCCATAATTCCAGTCTAGTCCATAAATCCCTTTTGGACTCCTGCAGCCACGTGCAGTGATGCAGACTTCAGGAAGATCACAGGGTGGTGTTGCAGAATCAGGAGCCAAGGTTGGTGGAAACATGGCAGGACTCTGGCATTTCTCCAGGTGGCCACCAGTGTCACAGTAGGATGGAAGGCAGAGTGGTAGAGGGAGAGGAGGTTCCTGGGTCCTATTTTTTTTTTTAATTTTACTCATTGTATTGGGAGCTCTGACAGCATAACCAACCATTGTTCAATCACATCAAGCAGTATTGTACAGTTGCTACCACAATCACTTTTAAAACATTTTCTTTCTTTTTGAACTCCTTGATATCACCTCCCCTTTATTCCCTCCCACCCCTAGCCCAAGCCCTCCCCCAACCCTTATTATTTTTTCCCTATAAAAATGGAATTGGTGGTAGTGGTGGTTTTTGCCATATTTTACAGGTTCAATGTACCCATTCATGTATCATTCTGTTGTTCGATCCCATCAAATGGGGTTATATATTCATCAATTCAATCAGCTCCTTATCCCCCTTTCCCTCTCCCCTTTCAACCCTACCATCAGGGATCCATTACTCTTGTACTATTTCTGAAGGGTTATCTATCGTGGCTTTCATATACCAAGTGATCTTAAATATGCAAGTGAACATACATAAATCTCACATGGTTAATGGGGTAAAACAAATAGAAACCATAATAGTAAGGGGAAGAAATATTAAAGAACTAAAGGACAGTTATGTGGCTCATCAGTGCTATTCCATACCCTGAATTGTTCATCCCTTCTCTATGGCCCTTCTGACAGGAAATGTCCAATTATCCTACAGGTGAGTTTTGGGTCTCCACTATATCCATGTCCCTTAACATATAAATTTGACAACTTGTTTTTGAAATTCTGATACCTCTTCCCATTGATAACCTCATGATCATCCAGGTTGGGGTGCTCCTTCCATATGGGCTTTGTTGCTTCCCTGCTAGATGACTACTTAACTAAAAACCTTTAAGACCCATAGACACTGCATCTTTTAATAGCTGGGGGCCATCAGCTTTCTTCACTACATTTGCTATATATCTATTTTTTCAAAGAAGGTATCATACAATGCCACATTATCAGAAAAACCCATTTTTGAACAGAGGTAAGATTTAAGTAGAGGCCCGGGGTCCTCCTTAGGAGAAGGCCACACCCTTAAGGAGGCACCATCAGTCTATGTGTCTTGATTGACAACCTGGATATTAGCCCTACACTTTTATATTTCTTTAAGTTAACATAAAGTTATCTAACTACCTAAGGCTGAAATTCCCTAGTGTCCGAAGGGGATGACTGTTTTACCGGAAATATAGAACTGCTGGTCATTGCACTTTGATTCTCTAATCTTGAGTTTCCCTCCTTAATAGTAGGCTGGGACTCATGTAATAACTATTTTAATGCCTTTCTTACTATATTATGATGTGCATAATCTGGTAGGCATGGTTTTGATAAAGTGAATAAATAGTATTAAACGTTTTGCCCTATGACCAGCCCTCATTGTTTGTGTAGTGGGCTGTCACTTAAGAGATTAAACTGTTCAAGTTAACAATTCATGTATTGTGGTTTATAGCTGGCCTATACCTGTATTTCATTTCCTCAACAGTGCTTTAAATTCTATACCCTTAGTTAAATTAATGACACTATTAATAGAATTACCATATGCCCCAAGGAGAAGGTGGTTAAATATTTTCTAACATGAGAGAGAAACATGCATTAGGCTAGAGATATATGAATGAATTTTTGGCCAGCACTTAATTCTAACTCCAGCCCAAGAACAGCTTGTTCTGAAGAAAACGCCTTGCTTGTTGCCCGCCATCAACAAGAGATCACTGAACATCTGGGTGAGACAAAGAAACTAGACGGTACCCAGTTATCAGAAGGTACTTTGGGGTCTTAAAGGTTTGTCTTCATACAAGCAGCCACCTAAGGAAGGGGTCAACTAGGCCCACATGGAAGGAGGCCACCAGCATATGCAAAGATCCATTCACTCACTGCCATCAAGTCTCTGCTGACCCACGGCGACCCCCAGGGAATTCCAGGACTGAACTATTAACAGGAGTAGGAAGTCCAATCTTTCTCCCGAGGAGCTGGTGGTGGTTCCAAACTGCTGACTGTGAGGATAGCAGCCCAACTCTTAACCACGACGCCACCAGGCTCCTCTTAGCCAAGATCTGTCAGTAGTAAAATGCAAATCCGAATAAGGGAAGGGTATCCCAGCTCAAGTTGTGACTACGTGGTTCATAGAAGGTTGTCAATGAGGGTGGAAACCTGAAATCCATTTGCAGGGTCCACACATAGATTAAACCTCTGGGCAATAAGTCCTGATGACAGCTGATGGAGGCAGATAGCTTTGTAATCAGATGGAAAACATTGTAAAGTCAATTAAGACAGACGTATTTAGATTAAAATGTAGTATCTTACCGCTTGATCTTTTAACCCATTTTAAAGTTGTCACAGTTAAAAAAAAAAAGTGCAGGGGAAACACATGGATTAAATCTCCCTGACCACACAGGAACATGAATATCCTTGTGATCATGCAAAGTGCATTGGAATGTGGATTGCTGCATACAGTTAAAATTTAACATTTGATCACCCTTATGACCTAATATTTAATTTATTCTTGATTTTGCTATTTTCTTTTTGTAAGATAGACCTGATGATGGAAAGAAAGAAGGCAAAGGCAGAAAATAATTTTAGAGGGTTATTTCAGAGCTCCTGGGCAAGGATCACAGGTCCCTAATTGGGGCCAGAGCAGTGGTGCCATTCAGGAGGTAGGAGAGAAGGGATGAGAGCATCAAAGTCAAGGTCCAAGGGAAAGGTGGAGAGTTTTATAGCCTTTGGGTAGGGGGTAGCTGGAGAATTTTCCACAGCAACTTTGTCTGCATATCCTGGGTTAAGCAACTATGTTCAAGTTAGCCTTATCTGTACAAGTTAGCCTTCTGCACCTGGGCTGAAAGAGCCCTGAAGGTGAGGGGGAGGTCTGGCAGCATGCTTGAAGTGTTGTCACCTGCTCCAGGTATCTTTTCACTCAACTGCCCTGCCAGCTCCTGCTTCTGCCAGACACTTATTGTTTTTTGGGCATCACTGCCTCTAGTGGTCATGGGCACTACCCAGTGCTGCTCCTGAGAGCCGCCACTGGATTTGAACTGCCAACCACGGGCTGCAGTCTCGCACTCAACCACTTCCGCCACCGGGGCTCAGCCCACTGCCTGACATTTTTTTATTGAGGTTTTTCCTCAGTTTTATTTAGTTATTGTTAGATTCCACCACCACTCTCTATGTATGAACTCTGGGATCGGTAAATCTATCAAGACAGTTAATAGCTATTGGGAATTATGATGGGGTGAGGTTCTCTGGGGGGAGAGAGGGCTCTAATAACAATGAGAACATAACATATGAAAATGTTCTTAAATTGATTGTAGTGATTGTATAACTCATCTTCATATGATTTAACTATTGACTTGTGTGATATGTGAATTACATACCAAAAAAAAAATGATCAAATTCTTTTTGAGGTTGGAGTTAATATCAAATTTTAAAAAATCATTTTATTGGGGGCTCATACAATTTTTATTACAATCCATACATCCATCGTCAAGCACATTTATACATATGTTGTCATCATTTTCAAAATGGTTTCTTTCTACTTGAGACCTTGATTTCAGCTTCTCATTCCTCCCCTCCCTCCATGAATCCTTGGTAAATTATATTATTTTTTCATTTCTCATGATCAGTTCCCCTTTTCTCCCCCTATTAATATCAAATTTTTAGCAAAACTCCAGTGGACATCTTTCCAAGTCCCTAAAGCTTTGCAATAAGTTTACAGTAATGTTGCCCCACACCATAAAGAACAGTTTTCTAGATGGAGCAAACATTTTACGGAGGCCGGGAAAGACCTCAAAGAGCCAAGATAGGAAAGGCTGTCAACTTTGCAAATCAAGAAATTTTGGCACAAGTCCAGGAACTGGTGGAAGGCCATACAGTTTTCATTGATTCAATCGGTATTGAAGATGTGCTCTCACGTGATTTGGCATATTCAATTTTAAGCAAACATCTTGACATCAGCAAGCTTTCAACTCCAGAAGTGCCTAAAGTATTGTGTTAAGATCAGCCAGCTTAAAGCCCTGATCCTTCCATCTTTCTTTTAAGAAAAATCAAAGCTAATGAAGACAACTTTATAGAGTGAAATGTACTCGATAAGTCTTGACTTTAACAATATGACCTAGATAAAAAGGCTCAATCAGAATGGGAACAAAAAAAAATTTTTTTAATTGAAAAAAAAAAAGAATGGGAACAGGATTTTCTGGATCAGCCAAGTTCAAGTTAGAAGTTAGCTAAGGTTATGGAAAGTATTCTTTGGGATTTCGAAGGTATATTCTTATAGGTTTTCTTCAAAGAGGTTCATGGAGCTTATTATGAGGAATTCTTAAGTACATGGACCTATATTGGTGTACTGCTGAGGAAAAGGTCAAGAAAACATCGTGACATGTACCTGCTTATTCTTTGAGGGGAGAAAGGGCTGCCCTACAAGAACTTCCCTGGGAAAACTAGCACCACTGGTCATGCAGCCTGCGCTTGCCCCCTCAGACATCTTTACGTTGCACAAACTCCAAGAACACTGCAAAGGAATGCAATTTGAGTCCCATGAGGATTTCAGAACTGCCATTTTGACATGCTGTGAATCAGACTGCAGAATTCACCAAGGAAGAGCTAGAGAACAGGACGCATCACCTTCAGAAGCATAGAGACCTAGATGGAAGAAAAGTCAAGAGACGGTAGCTTCACATTGTTATTTTTGTTTCATGAAGTTTTCTGTGATTTTTGTACCAATACTTTTTTACCTACCTTCATAGATCCTTTTCTCCTGAATAAATATCTTGGTGTAGAATGGCTGGGTCATATGTTAACTTAAAAAAAAATAAAACAAAACTTCACATTTGTTGCTTTTATTTACTTAATCTGATTTGGGAGCAAAACTTTTGCTATCAGAAACTGACTTCTCACCATCTTCTCTGCTACCACCCTAATCCAAGCCACCATCATCTCTAGATTACTGTCTTGTCTCCCAGAAAGATAAGTCTACAGAAAGATAAGTCTAAGAAAACTTTGGGAAATGCAACTCAGATAGAATCTGTATGGATGAAATACTCCAGGAGCTAATTTACTCAGAGGAAAAACTAAAGTACTAAAAATATGTAGGTTTAGTAGGCTCATTCTTTGAGAGGTCAAGAACAAGGTGAAGTTATAGATTTAAAGGCAGTCTAAGTTTGGAATAATTGCTTCACATCTCATAAACATTTGTAGACCGAATATATGCCAGACCCTGGATGAGTATCAAGCCCTCTATGTGCATCGACATAAAAGCAAATAGTCTAGCTCAATGCAGGGTCAGTGTAGCTTCACTAATCCAACAAGCGTCACCTGAGGATGTGAAAGAAATTTGAATTCTCAGCTTAACCATAGAGGCTAGTCAGAAGCCTAGAATGAGGGCCAGTAAGCTAGCAACCTCTCTAGGGATTTTGATGCCTGGTAAAATTTACAAGCCACTGGTCTGATGGAAGATGAGCAGTAACTATTGGTCTGTGAACAAAAAATAGTGAAAGGCCAGGGTGTGGGTAGAACAAAAAGGCTTCCAGAAAAAGTAGAATCTAAGTGCACCCTTCATAGAATTTATGAAAGTTTGCCACTGTGGATGCAAAATATTACTTCCATATCCCATTTAATATCATTATACCATTTTTATCTCATTTTTTCTCTTAGCACTGAAATTCCAAATTCAACAAGGAGTCTTTCTTTCCCTGCAGCTCCTGAAAAGCAGATAGTATTTGCAAATGTTACTTTGAAAAGGTCTTTTTAGGTACTCTGAACTTCAGATTGCTATGTCCTAAAGATGACTTCGATTTTAATTCCTACCCATACCAGTGTACATATTCTTGTCTAGTCGGATTTGTAAGGTAGAATTGAGGCCATGATATTGGGGGTGGGGGTGGGGGGAGGAGTAAACATTAAAGAATTACAGGAATGTTGTATGTCTTATTAGTGCTGTATGGCATCTTAAGCTGGCTTGTCCTGGACCATTCTGTGAGGATGTCCAACTGTGGACAGATGGGTTTCGGGTTTCCACTCCCCCCCTTCTCCCACCTTTGCCTTGATTGCTTGTTCTGGGTCTTCTGATGCCTGATAGCAGACCCCAGCAGCACCTCCTGCTCACGTTAAGTTGGTGTACTTCTATGTGGACTCCTCAGCTAGATGGCAGCTTATTTATCTCCAACTCTTTAAGACCTCAGCTACTCTATCTTTTGATAGCCAGGAACCATTAACTTTCTTTACATTAGCTTATGCACCCATTTTGTCTTCAGCAATCATGTTGGAAAGGTGAGCATTACAGAATGCCAGGTTATTAAAACAAGGTGTTCTTGTGTTGAGGAGTACTTGAGCCCCAAATGTCTACTTTCTGAATATCTATGTACATAGATGTATGTCTCTGCTACGTATTCACTTATGTACATGCCTGTATTTATACCTCTATAATGTCTTTTTTCTTTGAGCAGAGTGTGAACATCAGCCAAATTTACATTAATGTTAGGCAGTAATGATGGAAGGCATTATGGTGGTACCATAGTGAAGCATTCAGCTGACAAAAAGCAGGTTTTTTGAATCCAGCAGTGGGAGACTTGGCAAATGCTCCTGTGAAGACTGATGGCCTAGGAAACTGCAGGGAGGTAGTTCTCCTCTGGTTCACTGAGTCAGAATTGACTTGATGGCACACCACAGCAAAGACAGAGGCAAAAGAATAAGAAAGCGCATACGAGGGGCACCTCCCCAAACCTGAAATTTTTTCAAGGGTATCAAAATTTTTTACAAAATAATCCTATCAACTTCAAAGTACTCTCCATGACACATAACATTTTTGTTTGTCAAATCTGCAATGTCATTCTTGAAAACATTTTTCAAACATCTGTTTGGATTGCTGTCAGCACCTCCCTCATTTTGTTCTTCAGCTCCCTTAAGTTGTCAAATTGCTGTCCTTGAATGTCCCTCTTCATCCTCAGAAAACAAAGTCACACAGGCAAAGTCAGGTGAGTCAGGTGCATGGGGCAAGAAAGGCATGATGTTTAAGGCCAAAAAGTGGGACACTGAGATGGTTGGGTAAGCATGTGAATTGTTGTGGTGACAACAATCTTTACAGAACTTCTAATGAACTCCAATTGCATTACAAGTCAACATTTTCATCCCTTCAGGACATTGATGACATCCAGAACATTTGCCATCACCTTTTCTGAAAGGTGAAAATCACTTGTACACCTGACTTTTTCCCAAAGTGCTGTCCTTGTAAACTGTATTCAACATCACAACAGTTCCTGTGGCATTTTTCCTAAGCAGGAAACAAAATTTCACAGCAACACACTGTCCTGTTAAATTGATCTTCACAAAAACTGAGGTTCAGGCAAAATTGCTTTAACAAAAAATTCAGTGACCCGAGAACCTTCCCAGGCAACACCACTGGGGGCACTAACTCAGAGTTTGTTGCTCAATGCTCACTTAGAAAAGAAAAATGCTTACTATGAATGCTCTGCTCAGTGGAACTTTATTCCATTTTGTTTTTCTTTTATTTCTTTGGGCGGGGGGGGGGGGGGGGGG